>QNTS01002428.1:169852-207871 GCA_003317085.1 Hucho hucho
TGTACATACAGTATCTAAATGTATTTCAAATGGGGAAACCTGTCACGACTTTTAATCAAACAGTAAAACATTAACGCTGTATTTTTTCTCCCTGGCTGGCCTTTTCTCTGTCTCCAACCCGCATCCATGATGGATGACTTTGACATGCAATTATCACTATCCTCACTGGTTCGTGACCCACCTATCAACGGAGAAAGCGATTACAGATTTTCAACCTAAAATCCTTCCATTCATTTTGCTTTACCAGGGCTTAGAGTGAGTACATTTTTTGCATTGATCCTGTCTTCTTTTTGGTTTTAACTATCCATTTTCCCTCTTTACCTCCTACTCAGATATCATCACTTTAGCCTGCAAGAGCTTTGGTGTGCCTGTCTGCCTGTTGGCATGAGTTATTCTACAAGATCACGACTCCTCTATAGCTCTCTGACTCAGTGGTGAAGGTAGTTGAAGTGTGGATGTCAGCTTCAATCATATGCAGCAAAAGCTCTTTCAGAGACAGAGGGCAGTCCTGTCAGGTACCACACTTTAGCCCACTCACCCCAACTAGTTTCCCCTTGTAAATGTTGTTCATGATCTGTGTCTCCCAAATGTTTCTTGTGTTTGCTGAGTGTGAACCTCCTAAAAGCATTTTCCTGTAGTCCTCTATCCCGATTGATTAAAACTATGGCCCTGTCCAGAAACAACCTCTAACCCCCCCTAATCCTAGACACTTGGGTAGATTAGAAAGAATTATGGCAGTATCTCCACCTTACATTCTAATACACTTAGTTGAATTTTTGCCAACTTGTTAATATCCTCCCTTCCAGATCCAACTGCCCTAGGAGGTAGTGGTTAGGGCTTGTTTCTGGACAGGGCTTATGTTTCCTGTCACAACTCTTCATTCAGTCATGGCAAACACATATCCAGTTCAATCAGTATCTTAGCTGTCTTCTGTCACTCGGTCCCTAAACTGTGTCTGTCAGTATGGTGCTATGGTGGTGCTGTTATGGTGCACTGCACAGATAGCTAGAGCAATGACAAGTTTGCCCTCAGAACGGCACCCCGTGGAAACTGTTTTGTATGCCAACTGACAAGGCTATAACCACTGCACTTCAGCTGACAGTCCCTCCGGAATGGCTGTCAAATAGACAGCCATAACTAGGTTGGGACAATATCAGCAATTAGCAAACTTAGTGCCTCCCTTCACAGTTGTTTGTATGGCCTAAATGAACCTTGTGATTGTGATGCGGGGTGCCGCAAATCGCAGCGAGAGCGAATTGCCTCTCGAGGGCACAATGCGATCATTAGGTTACCTCGTTTTCTGCACCTTCTCTCTTTTTTTCTCCTACTCAGTGGCAGTTCATTCACCACGATTAAAATTTCAGGAGCTTTAATTGGGTGTGTTTGATCTGCAGGTGCGAAAGCCTCACTGGCTGTGTCAAGCCTTTTCTCCGACCCACCGCAGGCGGATATGTTCAAAGCTCCTCGAATTGAGGATGACCAACATGCCACTCCAAACACCAACACTTCGTAAAGGTGGATTATGAAACACCAATTCAAAGTACAGTTGTTGCCATGTCTTGCCATTTCAAAACAGGCAACTAAACTAAGCCAACAGCTGAACTGGTAGAGGATTTAGCTGGTTATACAAGTTTCACCTTGGCCTATACCAGGTTATTACACAAATCTTATAGTACCAAGTTGGTGGCTGAATGTATCCTTTTCAACTAGATTTTTGACTCTAAACACTGACTCCATCTTATAAACCAGGTCAACCATTTCCAAAGCCCACACATATCATATTCTCAATGTTCTCCCCTACTGTAACGCCGCTCAGTTTCCTGGTCATTTTGTGCTGCAATAGGCTTTTCTCCTTCTGGTCCTTTCCTTTCATTTCCCCCACCAATCCCCATATCTGTCTCTGCACCAGACGAGATAACAGCACTCACTCTGAGTGTGCCCGTGCGTGCGCGTGTGTGCATGCGTTTGGACGAGAGAGCGAGCGAGAGGGAAAGAGAAGGCCCTTGGGAGTGCTTGCATGTCTGCCTGCGTCTGTGTGTCAGTGCAGCCTACAGGCAGAGCTGTGTGCTCGCATGACAGTTGTCTATATGTGTTTCTGCTCCCTATGGTGTACTACAGTGGGATGACCATTCATGACCATTCATGACCATTCATGACCATTCATGACCATTCATGACCATTGCTCTGATCTTGTGCCACTCTGGGCAGAATTAAATACAAAATGGCACCTAAGGGTACTTGTTTTCATTAATTGCAAAGAAAACATCTGTATAGAATGTGAATAGTGGAATGCAATATGAATGCGTGAGAATTTAATTGAATCTTAAAAGCCACTTACAAACCTTGCTAATATGAACTACAACGAGTGCTGTACGTAACCTTATTGTAAGGATTCAATGGCTGTGGGTATTATCGTAAGGATTCAATGGCTGTGGGTATTATCGTAAGGATGCAATGGCTGCTGGGTATTATCGTAAGGATTCAATGGCTGCTGGGTATTATCGTAAGGATTCAATGGCTGTGGGTATTATCGTAAGGATTCAATGGCTGCTGGGTATTATCGTAAGGATTCAATGGCTGTGGGTATTATCGTAAGGATTCAATAGCTGTGGGTATTATCGTAAGGATTTAATGGCTGCTGGGTGACAGGGAAAATAAATTGAGAGGAAACATTTATCTTGCCCTGCTTACAAAAATACCCACTCAGCAAAATGGCCAGGGCTCTAAATCTGCAGCAGCATGGCTTAATCTGGCTTGCAGTACACACTTTGATAGATCATTATAATCTTCACCACCGGCAACACAGACAAAAAGAGGATTCATATTGTGTGGCTTAAAGGGATAGTTCACCCAAATGACTTAATGAGTTGCTGGCTGTGTGCTAAGTAAACAACTATGAACCATAGACACAGCTCCTGTGCCAAATTCTATGTGCGTAAAACATTGACTTGTCATATGACCATTTCGGTAACACTTTACTTGACACCCAGCCTCATTACACGTAATGACATGGACATAACCATGTCATAACAGCTGACATAACTTGTCATAACCTGTCATAATATGTTCATAACACTGACACATACAGTGAGGGAAAAAAGTATTTGATCCCCTGCTGATTTTGTACGTTTGCCCACTGACAAAGAAATGATCAGTCTATCATTTTAATGGTAGGTTTATTTGAACAGTGAGAGACAGAATAACAACAAAAAAATCCAGAAAAACGCATGTGAAAAATTGTATAAATTGATTTGCATTTTAATGAGGGAAATAAGTATTTGACCCCTCTGCAAAACATGACTTAGTACTTGGTGGCAAAACCCTTGTAGGCAATCACAGAGGTCAGACGTTTCTTGTAGTTGGCCACCAGGTTTGCACACATCTCAGGAGGGATTTTGTCCCACTCAGATCTTGCAGATCTTCTCCAAGTCATTAAGGTGTCGAGGCTGACGTTTGGCAACTCGAACCTTCAGCTCCCTCCACAGATTTTCTATGGGATTAAGGTCTGGAGACTGGCTAGGCCACTTCAGGACCTTAATGTGCTTCTTCTTGAGCCACTCCTTTGTTGCCATGGCCGTGTGTTTTGGGTCATTGTCATGCTGGAATACCCATCCATGACCCATTTTCAATGCCCTTGCTGAGGGAAGGAGGTTCTCACCCAAGATGTGACGGTACATGGCCCCGTCCATCGTCCCTTTGATGCGGTGAAGTTGTCCTGTCCCCTTAGCAGAAAACCATCCCCAAAGTATAATGTTTCCACCTCCATGTTTGACGGTGGGGATGGTGCTCTTGGGGTCATAGGCAGCATTCCTCCTCCTCCAAACACGGCGAGTTGAGTTGATGCCAAAGAGCTCCATTTTGGTCTCATCTGACCACAACACTTTCACCCAGTTGTCCTCTGAATCATTCAGATGTTCATTGGCAAACTTCAGATGGGCATGTATATGTGCTTTCTTGAGCAGGGGGACCTTGCGGGCGCTGCAGGATTTCAGTCCTTCACGGCGTAGTGTGTTACCGATTATTTTCTTGGTGACTATGGTCCCAGCTGCCTTGAGATCATTGACAAGATCCTCCCGTGTAGTTCTGGGCTGATTCCTCACCGTTCTCATGATCATTGCAACTCCACNGTTACCTGTATAAAAGACACCTGGGAGCCAGAAATCTTTCTGATTGAGAGGGGGTCAAATACTTATTTCCCTCATTAAAATGCAAATCAATTTATAACATTTTTCACATGCGTTTTTCTGGATTTTTTTGTTGTTATTCTGTCTCTCACTGTTCAAATAAACCTACCATTAAAATGATAGACTGATCATTTCTTTGTCAGTGGGCAAACGTACAAAATCAGCAGGGGATCAAATACTTTTTTCCCTCACTGTATATTTAGAACTGTTGTTGTGACATATACTGTGTTATGTTATGACTGGTTATGACACCTACATACAAGTGTCAAAACTCATAGAAATTCAGTAAAAAAAATGTAGAACTTAGAACTTTCAAATAAAAATAAACTTCTCGGCAGGGAAAAAAACATTTAATAAATGTGGGGTTTGACACTCATGTAGGTGTCATAACCAGGAATAAAATCATGCAATATGTGTTACAACAGATCTAAATATATGGGTCATGACACTGTATGACCGTAATATGACATGTTATGACAAGTTATATCAGCTGTTATGACAATGTGTTATGATGCTGGGTATCAAGTAAAGTCTTACCATAATTTCTGTTAATTTCTGTATCTTAAATCTTGTTATGTTTTTCCTACCTTCGTTAATATTGGGTTATTCAAGATTCCCTTTGAAGTTTCCCTGCCTTTTGCTTGTTCTGCCAAAGCTTTCTCCTTCTCTACAGGTTTTTTTCTTCTTGGGATAGTCTTTGCTTGGTTGGTTTCCAATCTCTCTCTCTCCCTCTCTCTTCCTCTCTCTTCCTCTCTCTTCCTCTCTCTTCCTCTCCCTGCCTCTCACTGGACCTGCTAGGAGTCGTCTTTCATTACTGCTACTCTGCAGTATCTTCTATTTACAGTTGACATCAATTACTTCCCACACTTTGCCTCTCGGGTCTCCAATGTCTATTTGACGATTCTTCCCTGATGAATTCTCTCCCTTAAACCTCTTCCTCCCACTTACTCTCTTCCTACTCTTTCAGTCAGATAAGAGGACACGCGCTGTCTGTCTGAAACCTCATGTGGTAGAAGCCAGTTTGACACTGCAGACTTTCCCCCTCCCTCTCTCTTGTTTATTTACTTTCATGTAGGCCATTTAGTCCCAACATATAAAGGAAAAATCCTATGAAATAGAATTACATTCACATTTTATTTTATACTTTGTGTTTGGAATCCTGCATGCCCTACCTTTCCTAATGAGAATTGCCTCATATTGCATCTTGCAGTGTGCTTGTGGTGCCTCTTCACGCTCAATGTGAACCCATTAAATAGCAACTACCGATAGTCATTGATTGCACTGGGCAACAATGAAATCCCTCATTGATTCCTATGCGCAACAATGAAATCCCTTCCTTGCAAAGAAATTGAGCAGGAGAGAGGGCCGAACCCTTCGTGCATCCCCTGGGCCGTGGAGCAACCCCCCCCCAACACACACACACTCTCCTCCTTTTGGCCTTTTGGCATCTTCTCAGTTTAGCACAAAACCACACGCACACACACACACACACACACACACACAAACAAATACACACATGCTTATACGCATACACGCAGGCAGACACACACACACACACACCGCTCCTTCTCCATTCCCTTGGAGCTGAGGGGCTTCCAGGGGCTTGTGCGAAAACCGTCCCATTGATCAGAGCAAATGGAGACTTGTCGAGTTACCACGGTAACTACCATGCCGACTCAGGGGGTGCGCGCAAGCTGTTGGAGAATCTGTGAGTCAGGAAGACGGGCGGGGGCCAATGAAGAGAGAGCGAGCGAGAGAGAGAGAGAGAGAGAGAGAGAGAGAGAGAGAGAGAGAGAGAGACCCCTCTTGATGGCGGAGAGAAAATCCAATAATATGTTTTAGAGTTCATTTCCTGCAATTCTACACATTTTGCCATGGGGCATAGAGAAAATGTTTCTGTTTCTAAACAAGCTTGCTGCAATTCTACACATTTTGCCATGAGGTGGAGAATTTTTTTTTGCAATTGTATGACTAATTTCATGCAATTCTACTCATTTTGCCATGGGGCGGAGAGAGAAATGTGCAATTTTACAGGTTATTTCTTCCAATTTTACATGTTTTGCCATAGGGTAGAGAGATTTTTTTGTAGTAGGTAGTAGACTAATTTCCTGCAATTTTACCATCAGAAAACCATTCAGTATCTGGTGTGACAACCATTTGCCTCATGCAGCTCAACACATCTCCTTCGCATAGAGTTGATCAGGCTGTTGATTGTGGCCTGTGGAATGTTGTCCCACTTCTCTTCAATGACTGTGTGAAGTTGCTGGATATTGGCGGGAACTGGAACACGCTGTCGTACACGTCGATCCAGAGCATCCCCAACATCCTCAATTGGTGACATGTCTGGTGAGTATGCAGGCCATGGAAGAACTGGGACACTTTCAGCTTCCAAGAATTGTGTACAGATCCTTGCATGCGGCAGTGCATTATCATGTTGAAACATGAGGTGATGGCGGCAGATGAATGGCACGACAATGGGCCTGAGGATCTCGTCACAGAATCTCTGTGCATTCAAATTGCCACGATAAAATGCCATTGTGTTTGTTGTCCGTAGCTTATGACTGTCCATACCATAACCCCACTGCCACCACAGGGCACTCTGTTGACAACATTGGCATCAGCAAACCGCTCACCCACACAACGCCATAAACGTGGTCTGCGGTTGTGAGGTCGGATGGACGTACAGTACTGCCAAATTCTCTAAAACGACGTTGGAGGCGGCATACAGTATGGCAGAGAAATTGACATTCAATTATCTGGCAACAGCTCTGGTGGACATTCCTGCAGTCAGCATGCCAATTGCACACTCCCTCAAAACTTGAGACGTTTGTGGCATTGTGTTGTGTGAGAACTGCAAATTTTACAGTGGCCTTTTATTGTCCACAGCACAAGGTGCACCTGTGTAATGATCATGGTGTTTAATCAGCTTCTTGATATGCCACACCTGTCAGGTAGATAGATTATCTTGGCAAAGGTGAAATGCTCACTATCAGGGATGTAAGCCAATTTGTGCACAGAAATAAGTGTTTTGTGCGTATGGAACATCTCTGGGATATTTTATTTCAGCTCGTGAAAAATGGGACAAACATTTTACATGTTGCGTTTATATTTGAGTTCAGTATATTATGACCCCATTCCTGAAAGCCAAGACTCTCTGGATTTTTGTTTAGTGTAAACATTTTCAGCTGACATGGGTTAATTGAGTGACCGTCAGTGACTGACATAAGAGAAAAACTGCTGATGCACAACAAGATTTCGAAATTGCACCTTGTGTATTCTACTATTTAACTCTCAACAGGAAGTTGTGAAAAAAATTGTCCCTAAGCGTTCTCCTATGTCGCTTATGTTTTGGCCAGCCCTGTGTCTGATCCTCTGTATGTGCTGGCCCCAGTGACCAGCCAGACAGTCACCACAGTATGTAAAGCCGCTTTCTGTCCCATCCTTTGATGGGATCATTGGTGTTGCAGCGTTTTTGGTGGATGCAGCATGTAGCAGGCAGTAGCTTACCACTGCAGTAGACCAGTGGTTCTCAATCCTGGTCCTGGGGACTCAAAGGGGGGCACATTTTGGGTTTTGCTCTAGCACTACACACCTGATTCAAATCATCAACTCATCATCAGGATTTGATGATTTGAATCAGGTGTGTAGTGCTAGAGCAAAAACGAAAATGTGCCCCCCCAGGACCAGGATTGAGAACCACTGCAGTAGACTATTAAAGACAGGGCTATCCTCACATCACAGAGCTGCATTACAGCAACAGATGAGGCTGCTGGACGAATGGATACCATACCAATGTTCATTGGTGTATATATTTGGGAGACTAAACAAAACGAGCACTGCTGATTTATTAGTAACATGGCTATTAGTGCTTTACAACAGTGCTGGCTGAAAAGGATCCCGCAAACTCACAGATTTTATAGATAGGGTATGTATTGTCTTTGAAGGATTTTACCACTAACTATCTGACATACTCTTTCAATTTGAAGTAAAAGGATAATTTCTACCTCCAAAGCAAGAACATTCTCCTGTTTGTGGTTCATGCTTGGGTAAAAATAATTTCAAGACAGTGTCTGTGTGCAAGTCTGTATTACAGTAAGATGTTTCCACATAGCAGGAGTTGGGCTCTTACGCCACCTGGAGGCACAGTAAGTGAAGTCAATATACTAACTGAATATCAAAATATCATTAGGCCAACCCTACTCCTGAAAAGGCTTTTGTTCCAGCCCTGCACTAACACACCTAATTCAGCGAATCAAGGTCCTAAGGAGCAGCTAATTACTAGAACTGGGTGTGTTACAGTTGGGGTGGTACAACAATGTGCACACCCTATACTGTACACTGAGTGTCAAAAACATTAAGAACACCTGCTCTATCCATGACATAGACTGACCAGGTGAATCCAAGTGAAAGCTATGATCCTTTATTGATGTCACTTGTTAAATACACTTCAATCAGTGTAGATGAAGAGGAGACAGGTTAAAGAAGGATTTGGAAGCCTTGAGACAATTGATACATGGATTGTGTATGTGTGCCATTCAGAGGGTGAATGGGCATGACAAAAATGTAAGTGCCTTTGAACGGGGTATGGTAGTGGGTGCAAGGCGCACCGGTTTGTGTCAAGAACTGCAACGCTGCTGGGTTTTTCTTGCTCAACAGTTTCCCGTGTGTATCAAGAATGGTCCACCACCCAAAGGACATCCAGACAAATTGACACAACTGTTGGAAGCATTGGAGTCAACATAGGCCAGCATCCCTATGGAACGCTTTTCGACATCTTGCCCTAACGAATTGAGGCTGTTCTGAGGGGAAAAGGGTGTGCAGCTCAATATTAGGAAGGTGCTCCTCATGTTTTTTCTCCTCAGTGTATATAACTCTACAGGAGCCAGTATTTTAGATGGTACTACAAGTCTACAGTAGGTGGCAGACTCCTCCACTAAATGGAATGTCTTGGTTGATTGATGGTCAATGCAGTACAGTCAGTACGGTATTGCAGTAGAGAAGAGAGGATCATGTCTAATACTGTGAGAGCCTGTAAGAACCAGTGTAACCTCAATGTGTGACATGATGCACATCATGTTTGAAAATGGAATTTGGGAAATTGAATGACGCTGAGTTAAATCAGAGTTTGTGTTTATTTTCCTTATTTCACCAGTATTTCCAGGCCAATGAAATGCAGTGGATGATGCAGTCATAATTTAACTGGAGTAAATATATTTAATTGATTTCATTGTTTCAAGAGTTATCTTTGTTTGTTTGTGATTATACATCTATANGAATTTGTGATGCTTAATTCCACCCCTCCAAATATCTATTTTCTGATAATTTGAGAGAAACCTCAATTAAAGGGATAGTTTACTCAAAAACGACTAAACTATCTAATAACAGTGGGCCAATGAACACAATACTAAAATACAGTTTGAGTGAACTATCCCTTTAATAGTGGGTGCTATTGTAAATAATGACCTAAAACAACACTGACCTCCTTAATGGCTTCAAACCAATTCCCCGCCACATTGATTTAGCCTAGCAATCATTCCACATGTGTGACCATTGGCAGGTTATGAAAAAAGTTACCTATTTATGCTACTGGACACACATAGTATGCTGGAGTCCAGTTATCGATTCTTCAATCGCTGAAATCAGTGTCACAAAATGTTGCACCATAAACAATACCAATGGTTGGCCAAAAGTGTGCACTGTCATAAGACAGCAATTGTCATGTTTAGAGACTTTAGTTTCAATGATAGACACGGACTCTAGCTAATTTAATTGCAATGAAAGTAATTGAAAGCGGTTACACAGACTTAGACCCCTGTACCTGGCAGATCACCATTGGTCTGTGGAAGTTGATGGAACAATGTTTGGAAACCTCTTGTCTGGAGCTAATAATGTCTATGTCCGAAGTCCTTCAGAAAGTTTGCAATGTATCTGTTTTACCACAGCAACAATTTGACTGTATTCATGGTGGTTCCCCATGATTATTAGATTAGAGAACAAAAACTTGAATGTCCTCATTGTGGCAACTCATTTGCAGTTATGGATACGATCATCTTTTAGCAGTGCATGTAGAACAAGGCCACATTTTAATGTTCAGTACAAGTCAAAAGTTTGGACATACCTACTCATTCAAAGGTTTTTCTTGGTTTTTACTATTTTCTACATTGTAGAATAATAGTGAAGACATCACAACTATGAAAAAACACATGGAATCATGCAGTAACCAAAAAAGTGTTAAACAAATCTAAATATATTTTATATTTGAGATTCTTCAAAGTAGCCACCCTTTGCCTTGATGACAGCTTGGCACACACTTGGCATTCTCTCAACCAGCTTCAGTCACCTGGAATGCATTTCAATTAACAGGTGTGCCTTGTTAAAAGTTAATTTTTTGAATTTCTTTCCTTCTTTATGTGTTTGAGCCAATCAGTTGTGTTAAGACAAGGTAGGGGTGGTATACAGAAGACTAAGTCCATATTGTGGCAGCTCAAATAAGCAAAGAGAAATGACAGTCCATCATTACTTTAAGACATGAAGGTCAGTCAATCAGGAACATTTCAAGAACTTTTAAAGTTTCTTCGAGTGCAGTCGCAAAAACCATCAAGCGCTATGATGAAACTGGCTCTCATGAGCACTGCCACAGGAAAGAAAGACCCAGAGTTACCTCAGCTGCAGAGGATAAGTTCATTAGAGTTACCAGCCTCAGAAATTGCAGCCCAAATAAATGCTTCACAGAGTTCAGGTAACAGACACATCTCAACATCAACTGTTCAGAGGAGACTATGTCTATCAGGCCTTCGTGGTTGAATTGATGCAAAGAAACTACTATTAAAGGACACAAATAATAAGAAAATACTTGCTTGGACCAAGAAAAATGAGCAATAGACATTAGACCGGTGGAAATCTGTCCTTTGGTCTGATGAGTCCAAATTTTAGATTTTTGGTTCCAACCGCTGTGTCTTTGTGAGACGCAGAGTATGTGAACGGATGATATCCGCATATGTGGTTCCCACCGTGAAGCTTGGAGGAGGAGGTTTTGATGGTGTGGGGGTGCTTTGCCGGTGATTGCTGGTCTGTGATTTATTTAGAATTCAAGGCACACTTAACTAGCATGGCTACCCCAGCATTCTGCAGCGATATGCCATCCCATCTAGTTTGCACTTAGTGGGACTATCATTTGTTTTTCAACAGGACAATGACCCAAAACACACCTCCAGGCTGTGTAAGGGCTATTTGACCAAGGAGAGTGATGGAGTGCTGCATCAGATGACCTGCCTCCACAATCACCCGACCTCAACCCAACTGAGATGGTTTGGGATGAGTTGGACCGCAGAGTGGAGGAAAAGCAGCCAACAAGTGCTCAGCATATGTGGAAACTCCTTCAAGACTGTTGGAAAAGCATTCCTCATGAAGCTGGTTGAGAGAATGTCTTTTTTGTTTTTAATTGTTTTATTTAACCAGGCAAGTCAGTTAAGAAAACATTCTTATTCATCATGAAGGCAAAGTTTGGAAGAATCTCAAATATAACATATACAGTGGCAAGAAAAAGTATGTGAATCCTTGAGAATTATCTGGATTTCTGCATAGATTGGTCATAAAATTAGATCTGATCTTCATCTAAGTCACAACAACAGACAAACACAGTGTGATTAAACTAATAACACACAAATTATTGTATTTTTCTTGTCTATATTGAATACATCATTTGAACATTCACAGTGTATGTTGGAAAAAGTATGTAAACCCCTAGGCTAATGACTTCTCCAAAAGCTAATTGGAGTCAGGAGTCAGCTAACCTGGAGTACAATCTTTGATACGAGATTGGAGATGTTGGTTAGAGCTGCCCTGCCCTATAAAAACACTCACAGAATTTGAGTTTGCTATTCACAAGAAGCATTGCCTGATGTGAACCATGCCTCGAACAAAAGAGAAGAGATCTCAAGATTAAGAATTGTTGACTTGCATAAAGCTGGAAATAGTTACAAAAGTATCTCTAAAATCCTTGATTGGGCGGCAGGTAGCCTAGCGGTTAGAGTGTTGGACTAGTATCCGAAGGTTGCAAGATCGAATCCCCGAGCTGACAAGGTAAATATCTGTCGTTCTGCTACTGAACAAGGCCTGTTCCTAGGCCGTCATTGAAAATAAGAATTTGTTCTTAACTGACTTGCCTAGTTAAATAAAGGTAAAATAAAAATACAAATGTTCCTCAGTCTGTGGTAAGACAAATTGTCTATAAATTGAGAAAGTTCAGCACTGTTGCTACTCTCCCTAGGAGTGGCCGTCCTGCAAAGATGACTGCAAGAGCACAGCGCAGAATGCTCAATGAGGTTAAGAAGAATCCTAGAGTGTCAGCTAAAGACTTACAGACATTTCTGGAACATGCTAACATCTCTGTTGACGAGTCTATGATACGTAAAACACTAAACAAGAATGGTGTTCATGGGAGGACACCACGGAAGAAGCCACTGCTGCCCAAAAAAAACATTGCTGCACGTCTCAAGTTCGCAAAAGAGAATCTGGATGTTCCACAGCACTACTGGCAAAATATTCAGTGGACAGATGAAACTAAAGTTGAGTTGTTTGGAGAAAAAAGGCACAGCACACCAACATCAAAACCTCATCCCAACTGTAAAGTATGGTGAAGGGAACATCATGGTTTGGAGCTGCTTTGCTGCCTCAGGGCCTGGACAGCTTGCTATCATTGACTGAAAAATGAATTCCCAAGTTTATCAAGCCATTTTGCAGGAGAATGTAAGGCTATCTGTCCGCCAATTGAAGCTCAACAGAAGTTGGGTGATGCAATAGGACAACGATCCAAAACACAGAAGTAAACCAACAACAGAATGGCTTCAACAGAAGAAAATACACCTTCTGGAGTGGCCCAGTCAGAGTCCTGACCTCAAGCCGATTGAGTTGCTGTGGCATGACCTCAAGAAAGCGGTTCACACCAGACATCCCAAGAATATTGCTGAAATTGAAACAGTTTTGAATAGAAGAATGGTACAACATTTCTCCTGACCATTATACAGGTCTGATCAGTAACTACAGAAAACGTTTGGTTGAGGTTATTGCTGCCAAAAGAGGGTCAACCAATTATTAAATCCAAGGGTTCACATACTTTTCCACCCTGCTCTGTGAATGTTTACACGGTGTGTTCAATAAAGACATGAAAACGTATAATGTGTGTTATTAGTTTAAGCAGACTGTGTTTGTCTATTGTTGTGACTTAGATGAAGATCAGATCACATTTTATGACCAATTTATGCAGAAGTCCAGGTATTCTGTATGAGTAGACGTGTCCAAACTTTTGACTGGTACTGTAGTTGTGGCTTAAGGCAGCACACATAACTCTCTATAATGCACTATCGACTCAAATCAAATGTTATTTTGAGTGCATTTTACACTAAGGGAGAAAAGAGAGAAAAGCTCTTAATAGCCCACTCAATGATGGTACAATTCCTTAGTTTGCTGTTAGGGCCTACTTTAAATGCTTTAGGCTAACAGGTAAGCAGCCTAGGATACACATCGTACAGTAGGTTGCATAATGTATGCTTAACAGTTGTCATGGAGCCAATATTAGGCTATGGAAAAGGTATCTGCTAGCCTGGTTGCCATCTCAGTTCAACTATTAAATTCCACTCCTTGCCACTCCTGTCATTTTCCAAATGATAGGCAGGAGGTTCAATGAGTTGAATAGCTAAAAAGACTGGTACCCAGACTTAGGTATCTGCAGTGAGCATGAAAATATTATTTGTAGAAGTTGAGACCCTATAAGTCTCATTAAATAACACCAGTCTCTTAAATAATACATTCCTTGACGTGCCCTGTCCAGTGTGAGAATTATAGCAGAGCTATATCGATCCTATGCCTACACTATTTTCTTATTTTCTATCCATGTGGGGGCGTAACACCTCACCTAACTCACGCGCGCTGCGAACAGATGATACAGAATTGCGCGGTATGAGCTCAGAAATTGAACAAAAGAAATCATCCTAAAACACGGAATGGTGCGAGCACGGATGTGGAAAGTATAGAAGTTATTTTGAACCCATTAGCAAAGGCAAATCATTATTTGGGGCCTGATTTGAAGGGTTGTAAGCGCGTTGCTCCCCACCAAAGCCAGCTACAGGGGAGGGACTGCCGATTTCTCGACTTTGCAGCTCTGAATGAAGGGGAGGGGGTCCGTAGACCGAAATTGATGGTAGTGGGCTACTGAGGAAGACTACTCCTCTTGATATTAAAGGCAAAATACACATTTCAGTCGAACACAGCAGAGTTGGTGAAACGGGACGGTGGTGAAACATGGAGTAAGTAGACTTTTGATTATTATTGTATAGACTAGGCTATTTTATGCACTGGCAATGAATGTTCAGGCTCAATTTGAGCGATTTCGCCCTGGTTGCCACACCTGCAAAGGGAAAGAATATGTAGGCGAGCTAATTGCACTGTAGGTCTTTTTGGGGGGTTACTGGGGGATATATTTTTTGGAAACAGTGAAGAAAGGATGTTATTAGGCGAAGTTAATATTTTGATTATAGGCAACATTAAAACATCGCCAAAATGCAGACAAAAGATAATGTCATGTTATTCACTTCAACTTGCATCGCATTTATTTGTCCTCTCTTCAGCGCCCAGTGTTGGGTAAGACATCAAGGATTTTTTTAAATGTGCGCCTATGCTGTAAAATACTGGACCTATATCTGGACAGGGCAAAGCCGCATGGTCAATCCGCAGTCTATGTAAGCAATATCCTCTAACAACAGCTGGGGATTCATGTGAAATAAAACATTTGTCCAGAATAACTACTCCCGACTATATTTACACGTGTAATTAGCCTACCGTGGATTTTAATGGTCAACCATAACGACTATGAGTAAATGACCTATCGAATTAGGCTCAGTTTGTCGGGGGGATCAATATGGGGAATGTGTGATGCATGCTGCGCATGTTCCTGAATAGCGCGCCGCATATGGGGGATCCTGAATGTCATAGTCCAGTGGTCGTGCTATTTGGAAATAGGAGGGAGCGCGAGACAACGGTACCAGCCAGCCGTGCCTGCTCTTAATTGTGTGAGTGGTGGGTGCAGATGCATGTGTAGGAGCCGGGGCGTGCATGTGTAGGAGCCGGGTTTTCATTTTCTCCCGTGTTGACAGAAATGGGCTGTTCCAACATGTCTGAGTGAGCTGATGCGGTTGCTTTAGTGTAGCCTACATAGACACAGAAGGTGTTATAGGAAGCATGTCATTACTTTGTCATTATGGCTGACTACGGTAGTGAACGTTATTTATAATAAGGTTTTACATGGAGAAAATCGGACCACTGAAATGAAAATGGATGGCACTCCCTTCAGCAAAATGTATATAATCTAAACCCTCCCTGAACGCTTGAAAAAACAAAAACAAGTGACCCCTTCTATACAAAGTAAGTGGATAGTAGAGAACATGTCTATCGTTTACCCTCAATTCTTGGACAGACCAGAGCCTGAGAAATGCAGTTTTAGGAACTGTTCTTCATCCTGTAAGCATTACATGGCAATGCAGGAATTTTGCTAGCACACAAGACTGCGGGACAGAAGGTTGTGGGTTCGCAGACCACCGTGGACAAGAATAAGGGTGGAATGATCTCCTTTATAGTAAAAGCATTGCATGAATCTATGATTTTATTTGCAGGTCAGAGAAAAAATTGCCTTTAATAAACATTGCATACAATGCCACGTCATTTTACGTATTAGCAGAATATTTTTTAATACCACACAAATTACCGGAATTATAGGCTAAGAATGGACAGAAAGATAGTGCTGTGTTCATCTTATCATATTTCTCCAATGCCAAGTCAGTGTGTCTTGCTTGCAACGAAACTGACCCTGTTTGCAAATCATTAAATCTGAGAAGTCATTAGGAATCTGAGCATGATACTTCAAAAAATTAGGCCTACCTGGATTTAGCAGCCTATAGCCTAATTTCGTCTGTCAAACAAGTAGGCCTACTACTTATTTCTTAAATAGGAAGAAATAGGCTCCAACACAAAGCCCTCTCGTTGTTTGTCAAGTCTAATTAAAATGAAGATGTGTTCATCAGAGTTGATGACCTCACAATAAACCAGATTTGAGAAACTTGAAGCAGCAGCTGTGGCACAATCAATTGGAAATGGACAGCTCATGGTGCTGAAAGTAGGCAAATTTGAGTAGGCATAATTCATTTCAACCATCATGGGCAAGACACATGTTGTTTTTAATAAAAATAAATGATAGTAGTAGCAAGCTATCAAAGTTGACCGCAGGTCCTCCTTCTCATCTCTGCACTTTCCTCAAACTGAACAGAACATACATGTAGGTTGTAGGCTAGTCCACGAGCAAGTGTATTTTTTGGACTAGGCCTAATAAACTATTATTTTCAGAAGAAGCCTTTGACTCTCTTCCTGAACTGCCACCGTAGCCCTACACAGCACAGACATTGGTTAGGCAGTTTTTGATCAGCAAGAGCAGAGCAGGCATGGGCTCAGGGTTGGAATATCCATTGCAGTGTGTAATGCAGCCTAGTTGTATTTACACCATCCCAGCAGCTATCTTAGAAATATAACTTTGCTCTGTGCGTCTCCGAGCATGAACTTCATAGCCTATAGGCTATGGATCATTTGATTGAGACCACACTAAATAGCCTATAGGCGCACTTGATATTGCGTGCCCAGCGGAAAATCAGAGATGAGGGGCGGCATCTGGCACACATTGATATAGAGCCTAATAAGCAACTGATTCTAAAACACTGAGAAATATTGAAATTTCATCAATTACAAATTACATGACCCTCCCCTGGACTAGATAAAAAAAATACTAAACCCTCCCCTTCTGAAATTGAAAAAGCACGATCTCCCACACTTTCCTCCATTTAACCATTCTGTACATTTCCATCCATCCCTAAGTATCCATGACTGACTTACAGTGAGATTAACAAAATATAAAACGTATACATGAAAATACAATGGGCAATAGGGAACCATGACCATCTTACATTGTTGCAGGCTTAAGAGCCCACTAATATTACAATGTTACAAGGATGTTGCAGCATTGTTACAATGATTCACATTTTTCATAGCCCACTTTGCTTCCATCTGACTACCCATCACCTTCATTTCACCTGACACTTCAACATCCTCAAGAATACTATTGTTTATACACACCCATTTTGAACACTAAATATGTCATGTTTAACACAGTAGACCTATTTTATTGATTGATATTAAGATTTGTGTTCATTGTTCCACATTTTGAAGGTGCCAGTTGTAAAGTAGAGCACAAGTGTATGAGTTGAAGTTGAAATTACGCAGTAGGCTCCTATGAGAGAGGAAGTGAGTAAAGCTGCGTTATGAGAGAATATAGTGCGACATACACGTACCATAAAGAGTGTGCATGTTTGATATCCATCATGGAGCCATTGACTTGAGAAACAACTCCATTTAAATCCAATTTGAGTAGATTTTGTCTAGGGATGGGAGTTTCACTATTTGAATAGTATCTTACATTTTTGTTTGGATGTCCGGATATTCGAAATACATGTGCTTTTTTTAAGCACTGCTGAGCGAGGGAGAGAGGCTGGCACTCTATTGCTGCAGCTGCAGAGGGGGCGGTGAGTATTGTGGGTGAAAAGAGCCGAATGAGCTACTGTCGCCTACCATTGAATGTCTGACTGACGTGTCGTGATACCACCGCCTGGCTAACGTCTGCGTGACCCCTGTGTCTTATGCTGTTGCCTACCATTGAACATCGGAAGCCTCGTTCACACCCGATGTCCACCAGATGCATATGCGTTTTGTTTTGTTGGATGTGTATCCCGCATTTTTCGTACTTGATGCACATGTGCTTTGCTTTTCAACTAGCTAAAAGCTAGCTAGTTGGAGTATGTGTGTGTACTTCCGTTTGTACCACCACACGGTAAAGCAACGCACAGTTAAAAATATTGAATGCATGCGGTACACAGAACACAGCGCAGCAGCCTAGTGTAGCATCCCCAACATAGCATTGCGGACTGCTGCATTGACAATGAATGACAACCGCCGGAACGCAAAGAGTTTGATGCATCTGGTTGACATGAGGTGTCACATTACTCATAAGCACTCAGTTACGTTTGCTCCAGATGTCATGCATTTCAATAGGGATGTCCACAACGCAGTGGAATCGCAATGCCCCCTTGTGGTTGAAGACTTCGTTGCCAGACGGACGCCGGATACTTTGACATTTTCCAAACTTTGCGTCGTCTTCAGTCCAGTCAGAGTCCGTAGAAGAACAGGAAGCTACCAAACCACAGAAGAAGAGAAACATTTGGTTTTCGGCGATGGCTTTATGGCATAGCTAGCATCTTGCAAACAATTACCGATTCCTATAAGTGAGTACTATTTTAATAGTAATGTTAAATAATACACATTGGCTTTTAAGCCAATTAGATTATATGACTGTTACCCCCGATTTAAGTTTATTGTGATGGTAAGGACTGTTGTTTTTTATTATAATTATTAGGTGGAGGTCACTAGCTACTAGTGGTATCGTCAAGCTAACCTAGCTTTTAGCTAGCTAGCTAGCTGCTTTGCTGGGCAAGCTAGCTTGGAGAAACAAGTTGAGGAAGAAGTAAATAAACAAAACATGTTTTATTATCACCTGAAACAATATATTTATCCTGTCTTGAATGAAAAGGTAATATTCTGCAATCTCCCAAAATAAATGCGATCCCTGACAAGAGACAGGCTCTCCTCCATCTTGCGCTACAAACACTACACTCACAGATAGAACAATGAGACAGATATTTCACCGGATGTATAAATGTGAAGCAGCTGGTTGGCGTTTCCAATCCCAGTGGCCGGCAGTGGGGGAAGATGGGGCGAGATGGATTTTGGCTGACATTCTGCAAATTTTCTCCTCGATTAAACATTTGATCTCAATGCAGTTTTCTGTTTCCAAAACTAGAATCTGTAACAGAGTGGACTATGTTTTGCAGACTTAACCCTTTGCCAAAGTAAAAAAAAATGGCATTGTTTAGAAGGAGTGCAAGGTTATAGCCTTGATCAAGTGGTTATAGCCTTGATCAAGTGGTTATAGCCGGACTATTAGGCAATGCTAGAACGTTGGTTATTTAATGATAAGCATTACTGGAATGCACAGTTTCTCTGGACCCCCGCAAGGTCAGAGTTTTGATTAAAGAGATTTAAGTCTAGACAGGTTAGGCCTATTTTAGGAAACTGAATGGACCTAGAGAGAATTAGCAAACACGCACACCCACCCACCTAAAAGGACCATCAATCAAAGTCGTCTGCAGCCATCTCTCTCAGACATAAGAAAATCACATTTCTCCTTCCCCCCAAAACACCTAGTCTTAGCTTCAAATCCTTTCTGGAGGATATCAAAAATGAGTCTACATGATAGGATAATGCTAAATCAATGTCATATTAAAATCTAAATCGTATCAATTAAGGGGAAGATATAGAGACAGCTGTGATATAGGCTATATGAAGATGAAATTGACAACCATTAGAAAATAGAAACACATCCATAGCCTATCAGCCGTTGATGAATTTTAGTGAAGCAATGGGTGGTTATGTTGACACTAGGCCTACATTTTAATTTGAGTGCTTTATCTAAATCTGTGAAACCACTTATTGATAAGGATAGCCTAAACTGCGGTAGATATTTCACTGTTCCCTTCTTGGAATTCACGCAAATCTGCTGTCAACTCGCCTATCTCTTCCTCCTCTCTCTAGCTCTTAAATAGACAATGAACAGCGATATACACTGAACTAAAATATAAACGCAACATGTAAAGTGTTGGTGCCATGTTTCATGAGCTGAAATAAAAAATCCCAGAAATTTGCCATACGCACAAAAAGCTTATTTCTTTCAAATTGTGTGCACAAATTTGTTTACATTCCTGTTAGTGAACATTTCTCCTTTGCCAAGATAATCCATCCACCTGACAAGTCTGACATATCAAGAAGCTGATTAAACAGCATGATCATTACACAGGTGCATCTTGTGCTGGGGACAATAAAAGGCCACTCTAAAATGCCACAGATGTCTCAAGTTTTGAGGGAGTGTGCAATTGGCATGCCAGAGCTGTTGCCAGATAATTTAATGTTCATTTCTCTACCATATGCCGCCTCCAACATCCTTTTAGAGAATTTGGTAGTGCGTCTAATCGACTTCACAACCACATGTAACCACACCAACCCAGGACACAAGCCTGCAAAGCCGCACTGCTTCTTGACACACTGCTCGCTTAACCTGGATGCGAGCCGCACCAATGTGTCGGAGGAAACACCGTACAACTGGTGACCGAATTCAGCGTGCATGCGCCCGGCCCACCACAGGAGTCGCTAGAGAGCGATGGGACAAGGACATCCCGGCCGGCCAAACCCTCCCCTAACCTGGATGACGCTGGGCCAAATATGCGCCGCCTCATGGGTCTCCCGGTCACGGAAGGCTGCGACACAGCCCGGATCGAACCCGGGTCTGTAGTGATACCTCAATCACTGCGATGCAGTGCCTTAGAACGCTGCGCCACTCGGGAGGCCACAACAGAAGAATTTCTGCACAAACTCTCAGGGAAGCTCATCTGCGTGCTCGTCGTCCTCACCAGGGTCTTGACTTCCGTGGGCAAATGCTCACCTTTGATGGCCACTGGCACGCTGGAGAAGTGTTCTCTTCACAGATGAAGAGAACATGCAGACGTTGGCGTGGTGTGGGGCGAGCAGTTTGCTGATGTCAACGTTGTGAACAGAGTGCCCCGTGGTTATTTGACACTTTTTGGTTACTACATGATTCTATATGTGTTATTTAATAGTTTTGATGTCTTCACTATTATTCTACAATGTAGAAAATTGTAAAAATAAAGAAAAACCCTTGAATGAGTAGGTGTGTCCAAACTTTTGACTGGTACTGTAACTCATCAGGCTATGTAACGGGGAATGAATACACTAACAATGGAGGGTAGCTGTAAAAACTATTCACACAATTAAACATCAAATGCGCATGAATATTGTCGGGAGAAAGACAGAACTTATACGTCCCTATAGGCCTATGCGTCTTCGCCAAACACTCATCCCCTCTTTCTTGTCTAGACATTTTTTCATTATACTCAATAGCCTTTATACTCAATAGCCTACACATAATCTTTACAAGGAATAGGCCTACTCTCAAAAACGTGGTGAGGTGCTAAGTAGTAGTCATTTATTGAAAACCAATGAATATTTGAAAATAATGCAATTTCACTCATTTTCTCGCAGGCTAAAACAATGATTATTTTTACAGATGCCTGTTTTTTCATAAAAAGATAGTAAATATCATTCATCACAATGGTTAGCCTATGCAAATGAATAGGAAAAGATTCAGACCTTATCCATAGGACTACATTTAGCATATTTGGAGGTGCGGGGAGAGGTCAAAGGATCCTAGAAGTCAGGCTATTGTTTGTCAAATCCAGATTAAATACAGTTGAAGTCGGAAGTTTACATACACCTAGGTTGGAGTCATTAAAACTTGTTTTTCAACCACTCCACAAATTTCTTGTTAACAAACTATAGTTTTGGCAAGTCGGTTAGGACATCTACTTTGTGCATGACACAAGTAATTTTTCCAACAATTGTTTACAGACAGATTATTTCACTTATAATTCACTGTATCACAATTCCAGTGGGTCAGAAGTTTACATACACCAAGTTGACTTTGTCTTTAAACAGCTTGGAAAATTCCAGAAAATGATGTCATGGCTTTAGAAGCTTCTGATAGGCTAATTGACATCATTTGAGTCATTTGGAGGTGTACCTGTGGATGTATTTCAAGGCCTACCTTCAAACTCAGTGCCTCTTTGCTTGACATCATGGGAAAATCAAAAGAAATCAGCCAAGACCTCAGAAAAATAATTGTAGACCTCCACAAGTCTGGTTCATCCTTGGGAGCAATTTCCAAATGCCTGAAGGTCTGACGTTCATCTGTACAAACAATAGTACGCAAGTATAAACACCATGGGACCACGCAGCCATCATACCGCTCAGGAAGGAGACACGTTCTGTCTCCTAGAGATGAAGGTACTTTGGTGTGAAAAGTGCAAATCAATCCCACAACAGTAAAGGACCTTGTGAAAATGCTGGAGGAAACAGGTACAAAAGTATCTATATCCACAGTAAAACGAGTCCTATATTAACATGACCTGAAAGGCCGCTCAGCAAGGAAGAAGCCACTGCTCCAAAACCGCCATAAAAAAGACAGACTACGGTTTGCAACTGCACATGGGGACGAAGATAGTACTTTTTGGAGGATAGTACTTTTTATGTCCTCTGGTCTGATGAAACAAAAATATAACTTTTTGGCCATAATGACCATTGTTATGTTTGGAGGAAAAGGGGGAGGCTTGCAAGCCAAAGAACACCATCCCAACCGTGAAGCACGGGGGTGGCAGCATCATGTTGTGGAGGTGCTTTTCTGCAGGAGGGGCTGGTGCACTTCACAAAATAGATGGCACCATGAGGAGGGAAAATTATGTGGATATATTGAAGCAACATCTCAAGACATCAGTCAGGAAGTTAAAGCTTGGTCACAAATGGGTCTTCCAAATGGACAATGACCCCAAGCATACTTCCAAAGTTGTGGCTAAATGGCTTAAGGACAACAAAGTCAAGGTATTGGAGGGCCATCACAAAGCCCTGACCTCAATCCCATAGAAAATTTGTGGGCAAAACTGAAAAAGCGTGTGCGAGCAAGGAGGCCTGAAAACCTGACTCAGTTACACCAGCTCTGTCAGGAGGAATGGGCCAAAATTCACCCAACTTATTGTGGGAAGCTTGTGGAAGGCTACCCGAAACGTTTGACCCAAGTTAAACAATTTAAAGGCAATGCTACCAAATACTAATTGAGTGTATGTAAACTTCTGACCCACTGGGAATGTGATGAAAGAAATAAAAGCTGAAATAAATCATTCTCTCTACTATTATTCTGACATTTCACATTCTTAAAATAAAGTGGTGATCCTAACTGACCTAAGACAGGGAATTTTTACACTGTGAAACTGAGTTTAAATTTAAAGGTGTATGTAAAGGGGTATGTAAAGGTGTATGTAAAGGCGTATGTAAACTTCTGACTTCAACTGTATTTGCGATAGTGGGCTAAATCAAGGATAAATATAGCGGAAATGTTCAGGCTTTGTCATGATCTGTGATCAAAATAGGCGTGGAGGTTTTTGGGTTCTGTTCAGGTTATAGGTTATGTTTAAGAACGCAACTGCACTGAAACAAATAACCTGATTCAATGAGATTCCCCTCTCCTGAGTTTTTGGGGGGTTTATCTGTTAACCTGTTTGTTCTATGGATAGACCCATACCGCTTCTATTTTTTTGGTTGTTTGCTGTGAGCATAGCCTACCACTAATATTCTAAATTACATTTAAAACAACCACAGTTTTTTGTGGGATAATGATACTTGCTTTATATTTAAAATTACATGTTTTGATAGGCCTATAGGCCTACCATGAACCCATGTTGAGGCTGAGCATGACCTTCGATAAGCTAGTAGACTATGCAGAAAGCATTGTGGAGTTAATCCTTGTTATAACCTAGATCACTTTTTATAATCTGGACTGTTGTTTTCTCTCACAATTTATAAACCAACAAGGGGTAGCCTTGCTTTTTGCCCTTCTCTATAACACGAGTTAGGCTATATCCTCACATACCCCCTCAATTCAAGCCCTGCTTTTAACCATGGCATATCAAGCCCTACACAGAAATTGATAGCATACAGCCTAAGGAATGCACGGTGACAGTGATTGCATCTGTCAAACAGGTAAACCTACCTCTTATTTCTGAATAGGGCTCAGACAAAGCCATCCTGTCCATATTTATTTGAGAAATAGGCCTATATCACATATAGGCTATCTACACAGTAATGGTGGCTGGTTACAAATCAACTAGCCTAATATTGTGTTGTATAGAGGTGATAGGCCTATTTTAGCTACAAATTAAATTGATTAGATTACACACCAATCAAAAATAATTTTAAAAGCATGTACATGTAGACATCATGAAGACGTTTGTAAGGCGTTCATGGTGAGATGTTTAATAAAAAACGTACATGTAAGTGTAATGTGTACACGATGAGAACACTGTCTACATGAACGTGACGGGAACGTGTAGGCAGGTTGACACCTAGAATTTTTTTGGTCACCATTGACTGTCCATGTTAATTCATGGCGGTATCTTATGGCGCTAGGAAGACGTTAGGTGACATGCTGAGAGGCATCAGTAGCTTCACTAGGCTTACTTCTGGCATGAATCACTCGTGTTGGTGTGTTTGAGATGGGAGCAAGCAGGGAGAGAGAGAGAGCGCCAGGGAGAGAGAGAGGGAGAGAGAGACGGAGGGAGAGAGAGAGAGCGCCAAGGCAACTCGGCTACAGCCAAGGATAGCTAAATTGTAGCAGCCACAGTGTTATTTATCATCCCATATAACAGTGCCTGTCTTGACTGGTGTAGCCTAGAGAAGCTAGTTGGCCAACTATAGTTAGCTAGGCTAATTGAGGCCACATGCTGTGCATTCTCCCCAACCCCATTCAGATAAAACAACAACCTAACTGTTGGTTGCTCATTGTAGCCTTCTCCTACTCTTCATTTAGCTAACTTTTAATTCCGTAATTTTATTCCATCTTGCATTGCGTTAGTGAACTCTCACTCCACTTGCTACACATTGAGCACTCTTTGCCGCTTTGATTGGCCAACATAAACAACACTTGGAGGCTACACTGTGCACATCATAAAAACTAAATTGAAAGTTTGTGGTATGTCATGGTATATCCTTGTATGTATTAATGTCACATGGATATTTGAATTTCATTTAGAAAAAGCCTTTTCAGTGTTAAAATAGGTCTCTAAAATGTTAGTTTTTTCTCGCAAAAATGAGTACTCACACAAGTATTCGAATACTCACGCTGTTTGGATATTTGAATACTTCAATATTTGAATAACCGTGCACATCCCTAATTTTGTCTTTTAATTGTTTGTTTGCAATTATTCGACATCTGGTCGAATATTTTCTTTACCAGACCATTGATAAACTTACAAATCTAACCAACACAAATCCTTCTTCATTTCCCTTCTAAGTCGTAAGCTGACAGATTCTTCCCGCTGCTAATGGCCAACCATGTGCCATTCAATATGGGCCGGACCTTCCAAGTATTGAGATTCCATGGAGCAACTCTTGGGAGAGCAGATAGGCTGAATAAAATAAGAACACTATCTCAGCCTCTCTCGGCCTCAGCCTGTGTCTCAGCCTCTACCTCTCTCACATTCCAGTCATGAAGACTGATCCACTCCCTGCCATCTCTCCACTCCTCCTTGTTCATCCTCCCTATCCTCTCGTCTCTGCATGGCTCCTCCTTTTCTTCTTCTCAACATCCATTTGGCGTATTCCAATCGTATAAACATATGATTAGGTACAGTATATATAGTATAACACTTACAGTATTATACAATATTCCGACACTCTTAAAAGAAGGACAATAGAAGTTGTCTCATCCCAGTCAGCCCACAATGGTAATCATCAAGCCAGTCATGCCAGCCAGTGGTGTCCCAGTCCCCCTCTGTCATTCTTCAGTCACAGTGATGCACATTCAAATGTAGCCTTGGGGGCAGACCTCGTGCAGCAGAGGGGAGTGTGGCAGTGTGGTGTGGGTCATGTCGTCGAAGGTTAGCGCACAGACACATTTGAGGCTAATGAGCAGGCTAGCTTACACAGCCCAGGGCAGCAGATAATGGGTAATGGGCCAGTGGTGGGCCTCTATAGGAGGTCCTAGACTAGAGTCGTCTGGTCTGGTTCCCACCCTCCCTGTCATGTGCTGATGCGTGCCACATGTGTCACTGGTGATGGCCATGACACTTCAGGGCTGTTTGAACTCACTTCAAAGAGTGGTGTTTAGCCATAGATACATAGCTGCATATCTGGTACATAGATAGATAATAGATACATAGCTGCATATCTGGTACATAGATAGATAATAGATACATAGCTGCATATCTGGTACATAGATAGATAATAGATACATAGCTGCATATCTGGTACATAGATAGATAATAGATACATAGCTGCATATCTGGTACATAGATAGATAATAGATACATAGCTGTAATACATATGTAGTAGCCGTACAAACCTACTAAACAGGCCTCACTAGCCTTTTCATTATGTTTTTTAACAAATAGTGGTAAACATGTTTCAACATACTGTGCAACGGGCCCTTTGTACTTTTGCTTCCACTGGTTTTCACTGGTAACAACTCCAAGGGTTCGGTTGATTTTGTGTTGCTGTTTGTGTTTTCCCAGCACAGCAACTAGTCCCCCCCAGATAATTTTTTTCACAGGGGAGGTCTCCATAGAAACCATGCATTCTTTCAGTTGGCTGGACAGTTTTGTTTAGAGTCCTTTGAATTACAGCTTTACAGAAACACACAACAAAAAAGATGTTGATCTCAGCTAGTGCTTTATGTGGCCGACACCTCTGGAGGAAGGTATGGCCTCTGGACTGTGTCAACTAACAAGGCTTTGATACATTTATATCTACATTCAATGGTTCAACTAAAGTGCAGCTATTGGTTGTTTCTTGTTTGTCTCCACCATAAATATCATTATCCAACTTTTGAAGGGATGGTTCAGCTTTTATCACGATTGGTAAAAAACTGAACCATCTTTACTTGAACATTATACAATATGATGCTAATGAGATTTACTTACACATTTGGTGCAGAAGCAACAATAATACCCAAGTTCAAGAATTTGTCTGACTGGAATATCACTTATGTCAGTTTGACTTGGAGATCTTTGAGACTCCATTTCTCTCATGAGACTTCAGATAGAAGTAAGTGTTGTATAAATTATTTGAGAACAGTATCTATGTCATTGAACACTTGCAAGGGCGATTTGTGAGTGAGGGTGAGTTGAGTGTTTTTTGTCTGGTCGCTAAAAACAGTTAGCCTGTTGTGACAGTCTGACATGATCGTTGGCCTGTTTTGAGGAAGCATCTTTGTCACTCCTGCTTTCGGCTAATCCATGTCACTTTGACCTTTGTTAGACCCTGTCCCAAGTGTCCAGTGTACGGTGCTTTGTGAAGGGCATGATTGCCTTAGGGCCCCTGTGGTCTCCCAATCAGGCGTTCGCTGTTAACCAAACACAATTTATCTTATTAAATCTGTTATACTTCCATTCTTACTCCCACTCCTAGTCAGGGCTGCTTTGCGCCAGGGTAACATAATGGCACGGCAGGAGCCACAGACTACCATTGGTACTCCTGCAGGCAAGGTCACATTGCTTCTTTGCGGCTCACCCCCCCTGAATGCTCTTCTAAATCATGACTAAGGGAGATAGTGGGCCGTGCCCCATGTAAGGCCTCAGCGCTAGACTTAAATACCAAAGCCCATGAGATTAGTGGTAGATATATAGTTTCTCTTTGTTTGCTCGTCGCGCGGTCAACTGAGCAGACTGAATAGGGACGCGTAATGGCCTTTGTCATGTCGTTTTAAGCACCATTTCATTCGAGCCTTACGAAATGTTGGGACAGCCTCCTGGGTAAGTTTAGTGTAAAGATGACGACAATGATACAAATAGAATGGTGGAAGTGATTAAAGGTCTATTCACTTTCAGCCCTCGTTGCGCCGTGAAAGATCATGGGGACTGTATTCAGTCAGCTTGCATTCCTGCTAAATAAGACGTTCTCTGAGGGACAAAAAGCAGCGAAAGGTGTCATATGAGCTGTTCCTCTGGGGCACAAAGAATGAGCAATATTCATGAAAATAGATGTTTGTCTTAAGCCATTGGACATTACTTCCATGTACAAAGCAGCCTAGTTAGGGAAAAGTGTAATGATGAACAATAGCCTTGGTTAGTTTAATCCAAGTCTTGAGGAATTAAGAGGAAATACATAGATTTTTTTTGTACACATTTTAAGTTTAGATTCGGTCAATTTTGTATGTTTACTGTATTAGTGTCTTACTGTGAAATTGTCTATTATTACTTTATAGCCTACTGAATATGTTTACATATAGACACATTTTGGGTCAATTCCCAGATTATATGAATGTCATATAGTGGTATTTTCATTGCTTTGTCAGATTATGATTACAACAATAAGCATAATTAATCTGAGGATGTCTATTGTCTACTCATGTGGTGATATGATAATGGTTGATATGCATGTTTTTAGTATGTAGTGTGGATTTGTGCCCTTATTGTTGCTATATCTGTCAAATGTTCATCTATTTTATCATACGGTACATGTTAGAGTATTATATTTTTGTTATATTCATCCGTTCACATGACATTTAAATGTATTGTCACACTCAGAAGGCTGTTTCCTGTGTGTTTCTCACTAATGTATGTGGCTGCAAATTGACTTTTATTGCCTACTCTAATGGCTCACAGTGTGTCACCCCATCCTGTTGTCCAAACAGGATGAGACCAAGGAAACTCACACGTAAGTACAGATTCATCGATCGCCAAACCTTTGAGATTAAACAACAAGCAGAGAAGAAACTTTTCGGAAACAATTTTTTAAAAACTATTTCTAGACAAAAGCATTCAAGAGCATTTTGGAATGGTAAGAATTTGATTTAGAAATACACAATAGTAAAACATCAAATATTGTGACAACCGGGACTGATTTGGGAGTGTAGGAATTTCAACGCATACCTTTCTGTTAACAAAAGGCACCCTGTAATTTGCTCATAGCCAGGCTGCAGATTCATCCATCAGAAAAAGCTTTGAGATATTTGATCTCTTTTCCCCTCCTTGGTCTTTATGCTAAAAGGTTAAGATAATCATCTCTGAGCCCTGAACTTGTCAGCAGTGACATTTCCTCATGGTTTTATTGCACTGGGATTGTTTCTCTGTCTGGACCTTATCAGGGCACGCCCCATTAGCCTGGTGAGGGTTTGAGTCGGAGTTGGAGCCTCCATTGTCCAGGGGAGACGGTGGTCGGGCTAGGGGAGGAAGGCAGGCCAGCCTGGGGCAGGGTTGCAAAATTCTGGATACTTTCCCAAAGTTCCCTGTTTTTTCAGAAATCCAAGCTGAATGATTCCCAGTTTAAGTATTATTTTCCTGTTCATTCACTCCTGATTTTCGGAATCCTCAAACTGGGGTTTAATGAAAAATCTTGGAAGTTTCAAGAATTTTGCAAGCCTAGCTAGCCTACACTCTTAGAAAAAAGTATTCCAAAAGGGTCCCCTTTTTGGTTCAAGGGAGAACCCTTTTTGGTTCCACGTAGAACCCTTTTGTGTTCCATATAGAACCCTCTGTGGAAAGGGTCCTACATGGAACCCAAAAGGGTTCTCCTATGGGGACAGCCGAAGAACCCTTTTAGGTTCTAGACGGCACCTTTTTTCTAAGTGTAGTGTACAGAGTGCACAGACAGTGGCAGCCACAACACCGTGACACACCTTCCCCATGAGTCTAGTAAAAAGTGTTACATCACCGTCTGTCTCGGTTTCTCTTCGTTCATCGTTGTTGTTGTTAGGTTTTGAAATCAGCAAGGGCACCATAATGGCTTACCATATTTCCAATAGCTGAAGTATGATTGTGTAGGACCAGATAAGCTGTAATAAGTCAAAAGGACACTAAAATGTGCTATATTACCAACCCAAATAAAGAGTAGATTTATGAGTATTCAGTGCAAGTACCCCACCTTATTCTCAGCAGGGCTGGAAATGTCTTGAGACTAGTGGTGGTCTGACTCCATGCCCCTCCCTTCTTTTGCTGCTTGTAGAGGGTGTTGGAGGAAGTGCTCCAGTGTGTTTGGGGATAGAAAAAAACCCAAGCTCTTTTTTTTTTTATTGGTTCGTTGTCGGTCTGCATGATGTGACCCCACCCAGTCTGTCACTGTGTCTGTGTCCCACACTCCATGTGATGAGGGACAGGATGCCCGTTGGCCTCGATCGCATTACACTGCAGACTAGCACTCTGGACGAATCAGGCTCTTTAGAGCTGCCCTTTGCCGACTCTGCAGAATAATTCCTGTCATTGCGAGGGACAGTAGTGTCGAACATGAAGCCTCAAAGCTGTTCTTTGTCATCTGTATGTTTTGTTTTGCTTTTTGGGCTAGACATCATCGGTAAGACATACTCAGCCCTGCTTTGACAACAGAACGTCTGGCCAATGAAGTGTACATGTGCTAAGTACAACCATATAGGCTTCTTTGGTTTGTTCTACTTAGAACAATCTATGAAGGGTTCTGCCTAAAACCCTCTGAAGGCTTCTACCAAGAACCATTTTGTCCTCTAAAGCAGTGGTTCTCAACTGGTTTTGGCTCGGGACCCAAATTTAACCAGGTTGTCTCAGTCGTGACTGAATATTCGTATCACGAAAAATAATAGGCGAAATACAATCTTGAAAACTATTTTTAATGCTATATTCATAGTAAATGTAGCAATTATATGACAAGGGAACAACATTCACACCACTTTCATTGTCAATAAGAACATTTTGCCCATATTCTTGACGAAGAATGTTAATACCTCACTGTTTTGAGACCACAAAATCAACCAAAATAGCCCTGCTAATAGCTCTATATTTTTTTCAGAGATTAAATTATAAAACAATGTAAGTTCATTATCATTTCTACACACTTTCTACCTGGTTTAAGTCGTTTAAGTTCAGACTGGAGTATTTCTTCGTAATTGTTTTACTCAGACACCTGCGACCCAACAGTTCGCTACTCAGACACTTTTATATTTTTATGGGATTTCCTAGAACTTTCTATGAATGGTTCTCCTGGCATCCGCCAAACCCAGATTCGTCCATCAGACTGCCAGATGGTGAAGTGTGATTCATCACTCCAGAGAACGCATTTCCAGTGCTCCAGAGTCCAATGGTGGCGAGCTTTACACCACTCCAGCCGACGCTTGGCATTGCACATGGTGATCTTAGGCTTATGTGCGGCTGCTCGGCCATGGAAACCCATTTCATGAAGCTCCCGAATAATAGTTATTATGCTGAGGTTGCTTCCAGAGGCAGTTTGGAACTCGATAGTGAGTGTTGCAACAAAGGACAGATGATTTTTACACGCTACGCGCTTCAGCACTCAGCGGTCCCGTTCTGTGAGCTTGTTTGGCCTACCACTTCGCGGCTGAGCCGTTGTTGCTCCTAAACGTTTCCACTTCACAATAACAGCACTTACAGTTGACCGGGGCAGCTCTAGCAGGGCATACATTTGACAAACTGACTTGTTCGAAAGGTGGCATCCTATGATGGTGCCACGTTGAAAGTCTCTGAGCTCTTCAGTAAGGTCATTCGACTTCCAGTGTTTTTCTATGGCGATTCCATGGCTGTGTAGTCGATTTTATACACCTGTCAGCAACGGGTCTGGGGTGTCCACATACTTTTGTATATATAGTGTATATCATCAGGCCTTTCATTGAGGGCCTAGTTATAACCAACACATTGGTTATACAAAACTCTTGGTTTACAGGCCACATCAGGCCTGCAAGTCACATTATGCTCACTGATGTGTAATTCCTATTGGAATCCAGCCAAAGTGAGGATATCTAACAATTGGAACTTTTAATCACCAGCAAACTGCATTCAGAATGCATGCCAGGGTATAGTGATGATTGATGAATGGAACAAAATTGGAACAACCATCTCAGTAACGGGTGCAATACATCTAACAGATTGGATTAGTTTAGAAAAAGGTTTGCTATTTATCTTTGTGTAGCATAAGATTAATCAACCAATCGATGTACATGCAAAAACACAGATATTGAAAAAAATATTTTTATCAGGAAAGTGATGGCCGTGCTTAGGGGTGTGCCGACCTGGCCATACTCGAATTACTAATCATATCCGTAAATTGACAGTTGATAGTTGGATCGGATCGGATGATACTCCTGATCGGAAAACCCAAAAGGGTTTTAATATGCCTTCATAGCTGTTGGAAAAATACCTATCTCCCTGCGTGTTTTTAGACCAAAAAGCTGCAGATTAGGAGCAGTGCGAGGAGGGGTGTGTGTCTGCGTGTGCTCAACTTGCAGCGGGCAGAGACAAGTTTGCTGTCACTCAGTCAGAATGCGCTTCGGCGTTTCATGGTTTTATTTCCATACCCTCGCCCTGCTTGTTAGATATCATGCACATTGATAGCTTGCTACAGTACTAGCAAATGTCCTCGCCATTTGATTTATCATCTACATTTTAGGCATTTAGCAGACACTTATGCAGAGCGACTTACATTTAGTGGATGCATTTTAAGATAGCTAGGTGGGTCAACCACATATCACAGTCATAGTAATTAAATTTTTCAATAATAAGGGGAGGTGCGAGCTGAGATTTCTTATTTTTAGATAGAGTTTCAGACGTTTTCATGGTGCCAGGACAGAGTAGAATTTTGACTGGGCTAAGCAGGAGCTAATCTCCCATAGGGTCGGACGGCCAAGAGACAGAACGGAGTGCTCGGGTTGGGTTGTAGGGTTTGAGCATAGCCTGAAGGTAGGGAGTGGCAGTTCAGTTCCCCTTGCCGTTTCGTAGGCAAGCACTATGGTCTTGTAGTGTACATTATTTTTGAGGGTGCCAGCGGGCATCTTTATATCAAGTGCAAGGTGCTATGTGGTCTTAGTAGCAGGCTAACAAGCGACAGCAGCAATCTAAATGATTCGACCGAACCATGCGAGGAGAAGTGATCAGGTGAAATTATGAAGCCAAGCAAGTGGATACAGCTTCGCTCTATCCAATAAGAGCAGCAGGAGCAACGTACAGCCCGCCCTTCTCTATACAGACAGGCAAACTAGCCAGTTGAGTTATTTAGACCATGTAGCACCTCGCATTTGATTAAAAGATGCACACTGGCACCAGAAAATTAGAATTTTTCAGATCATGGATAATAACAAAAAATACTGGGATCATAATTGTCACGTACTGGCCATAGATAGCCCTTTAGGCTGCTCATTGGTGTTTTTGGTCAGGACGTGATCAGGGGTGTTTTTGGTTCTATGTTTATATTTCTATGTTGGTTGGTTTGGGTTCCCAATTAGAGGCAGCTGTTAGTCGTTGTCTCTAATTGGGAATCCTATTTAAATTGATTCCCTGCCCCACTTGCCTGGTGGGTTATTGTTTGTAGTTGTGTGTGTACCTGTGTGTGCCACACCTGCGTGACGGTTTGTTTTATAGTTTTTCCCAGTTTGCATTTAAATGAAGTATGTATACTGGAAACCTCACTGCGTCTTGGTCCGCTCCACCAGAGAACCGTGTTAATAATTGTATCACGACAATTGCCCATATGCGTTACGATACACTCCAAACCCTGGGCGTGGTTTGGAGTGTTTGTCTCCTTAAAATGTCACAATCACACTCAACTCTGGTTATTAACACCAACACTGGGGTTATTTTACATCACTTAGTGTTAATTTTACTTCTGAATCAACACTAGAAATGTTACACTGAAAAATTAACACTTGGTAAAACTGGCTAATTTGCTGTGTACCGTACAATACACTGCTGGTTCACTCATACTCCCTTCTCTTCTCCTACCCTCTGCTCAATAAAATCACAGAAAATACTAATTTGAAAGATGGAAGTCATGACAAAGATATCAACGATGTCAGTGCTGTATAAGTTAAATTTATTAAGGGAATACCAGATACCAAATATTTCCATATACAATTGAAGTCGAAAGTTTACATACACTTAGGTTGGAGTCATTAAAACTCATTTTCAACCACCACAAATTTCTTGTTAACTATAGTTTTGGCAAGTCGGTTAGGACATCTACTTTGTGCATGACACAAGTAATTTTTCCAACAATTGTTTACAGACAGATTATTTCACTTATAATTCACTGTATCACAATTCCAGTGTGTCAGATGTTTACATACACTAAGTTGACTTTGTCTTTAAACAGCTTGGAAAATTCCAGAAAATGATGTCACGGCTTTAGAAGCTTCTGATAGGCTAATTGACATAATTTGAGTCATTTGGACGTGTACCTGTGGATGTATTTTAAGGCCTACCTTCAAACTCAGTGCCTCTTTGCTTGACATCATGGGAAAATCAAAAGAAATCAGCCAAGACCTCAGCAAAAAAATAATAGACCTCCACAAATCTTGGGAGCAATTTCCAAATGCCTGAAGGTACCACATTCATCAGTACAAACAATAGTATGCAAGTATAAACACCATGGGACCACGCAGCCGTCATACCGCTTAGGAAGGAGATGCATTCTGTCTCCTAGAGAGGAACGTACTTTGATGAGAACAGTGCAAATCAATCCCAGAACAACAGCAAAGGACCTTGTGAAGATGCTGGAGGAAATGGGTACAAAAGTATCTATATCCACAGTAAAGCGAATCCTATGTCGACATAACCTGAAAGGCCGCTCAGCAAGGAAGAAGCCACTGCTCCAAAACCGCCATAAAAAAGCCAGACTACGGTTTGCAACTCCACATGGGGACAAAGATCGTACTTTTTGGAGAAATGTCCTCTGGTCTGATGAAACAAAAATAGAACTGTTTGGCCATAATGACCATCGTTATGTTTGGAGGAAAAAGGGGGAGGCTTGCAAGCCAAAGAACACCACCCCAACCGTGAAGCACGGTGGTGGCAGAATCATGTTGTGGGAGTGTTTTGCTGCAGGAGGGACTGGTGCACTTCACAAAATAGATGGCATCATGAGGAGGGAAAATTATGTGGATATATTGAAGCAACATCTCAAGACATCAGTCAGGAAGTTAAAGCTTGGTTGCAAATGGGTCTTCCAAACGGACAATGACCCCAAGTATACTTTCAAAGTTGTGGCAACATGGCTTAAGGACAACAAAGTCAAGGTATTGGAGTGGCCATCACAAAGCCCTGACCTAAATCCTATAGAAACTTTGTGGGCAGAACTGAAAAAGCGTTTGCGAGCAAGGAGGCCTACAAACCTGACTCAGTTACACCAGCTCTGTCAGGAGGAATGGGCCAAAATTCACCCAACTTATTGTGGGAAGCTTGTAGAAGGCTACACAAACCGTTTGACCCAAGTTAAACAATTTAAAGGCAATGCTACCAAATACTAATTGAGTGTATGTAAACTTCTGACCCACTGGGAATGTGATGAAAGAAATGAAACCGGGAATGTGATGAAAGAAATAAAACCTGAAATAAATAATTCTCTCTACTATTATTCTGACATTTCACATTCTTCAAATAAAGTGGTGATCCTAACTGACCTAAGACAGGGTATTTTTACTAGAATTAAATGTCAGGAATTGTGACAAAAAGAGTTTAAATGTATTTGGCTAAGGTGTATGTAAACTTCCGACTTCAACTGTACATGTAGCTACAGTTTAAAACATTCTCACACCTAGCTTTTTAAACTTATCTGATTACTCAAACTCCTAATGTTAAAGTTTGAACACTGAGGTAAACACTAATGCTTAGTCACTATAAAAAAAAGTATTTAAAAAAGTACAATAAAAGATTTTGGGGATTCAGAAGTGTTCCAAAAAATCCTTCTTGCCTTCCAAAGAATTCTTCTTACCTTCCAAAGAATCATCAAAGAACCCTTTCTTCCAAAAAAGGTTATTAGGACATTAAAGGTTCTAGGTAGAACCATTTGCCTTACAAAGAACCCTTGTCTTCCAAAAAGGGTTCTTAGATGAAAATGGTTCTTGGTAGAACCCTATCCCTCCGCAAAGAAGCCTTTTTTCTAAGAGTGTATGGCCTAGAAGTGAAGAGCATGCAATTACCTACAGATGTAGGATCTTATGCAGAAACTGTAAAAAATGTAAGTGTATTTGAGGTTTAAAAGGCTTGGTTTTCCCTTACGATTTTTTTCTCTCCAATCACTACAAAAATGTCAGTTAATTATAATCCACATAATAATAAAAATGACCTGTTGCTGCAGGATTGTTTTCCTGCTGTAGCAAACCTGCTGTAGCCTCAAATTAGAATCCTACATCTGTAACAGTGGTAAGAGAAGGAGAGTAAAATAGGCTGGCCCATCTAGACATTCTCTCCGCCTGAGAAGAAAAACATCTGCTGCAGTTCATTTGTGTGTCTGATGTAATTTCTTTGGGAATACAGAATAGATGTCTCAGATTCCATATTCTCAATCAGCTGTTTTTTTATAAGTAAAGATATATTGTGTCAAAGAAATGGTAGTGTAAAATGGGCTCAATCCAAAAGCGACAAAGGAAATGTGAAAAGGAAAAATAATTATAGTTACTCCATTTCTGAATTCAGATAAAAGTGGAAAATAGTAGTAGGCTACATGGCTAGATCGCTGTATATTATTACATTGCTAGTGAGCCTGGGTTCCTCTGCACTAATTCTACATTTACTCTAACAGTTATCTTTCTGTCATTTTTTGCTAAATATCTTGTCGAGTTAACTGTTTGGTTTATGCATTGGTTTCCGAATTGTTATTATGAAGCACTCAGAATAAGCTCACTCCAAATCCCCTGACCACATCATCAATGCGGAACCCATCTCTCAGTATTTGAAGTGACTCGGCACTTGAGCTCACTAATTTCCCCATTTCCCTTTAACTTTTTACCTGCCTAATCTAATCAAGCTGAGCTGACATATTTCAAAAACTTTTTTTGGTTTCCCGCGCTCAGAACTGTGTCATTGTCCTTGCCCTCACCGAGACTAGACTCTAGTATATCCTACTTAGTACGGCATCACTGATTCCGAAGATAAATTGGAAGCCTTGAAAAGCCTGCAGTTTTCCCAAGGAGTAGAATTCTGGGATGTGCAATGCATCCTGGAATGCCAAACTTCCAAGGGCAGAGAGGAGATGGCATGGAGGATGATAGCATTGGCCTAAGCATAAACAATAATGATACAACAACACACAGGCAACACTACCGCACCTCCAACTGAAGTAAAACTAAGATCTAATGCCACATAGAATTTCACAATATGTGTAATCAGAGTAGTTTGAAAATACCCATGGAATATACACTGAGTGAACAAAACATTAGGAACACCCACTCTTTCTATTATTTTACCGTTGTTTTACTAGGCAAGTCAGTTAAGAACAAATTCTTATTTTCAATGATGGCCTAGGAACAGTGGGTTAACTGCCTTGTTCAGGGGCAGAACGACAGATGTTTACCTTGTCAGCTCAGGGATTCGATCTTGCAACTTTTCGGTTACTAGTCCAACACTCTAACCACTAGGCTACCTGCCGCCCCCAAATGACATAGACCGACCAGGTGAATCCAGGTGAAAGCTATGATCCCTTATTGATGTTACCTGTTAAATCCACTTCAGTCAGTGTAGATAAAGTGAAGGAGACAGATTTAAAGAAGGATTTTTAAGCCCTGAGACAATTTAGACATGGATTGTGTATGTGTGCCATTCAGAGGGTGAATGGGCAAGACAAATATTTAAGTGCCTTTGAACGGGGTATTGGTAGTAGGTGCAAGGCACACCGGTTTGAGTGTGTCAAGAACTGCAACGCTGCTGGGGTTTTCACCCTCAACAGTTTCTTGTGTGAATCAAGAATGGTCCACCACCCAAAGGTCATGCAGACAACTTGACACAACTGTGGGAAGCATTGGAGTCAACATGGGCCAGCATCCCTGTGGAACGCTTTTGAGTCTATGCCCCGACGAAGTAGTACTGCTAGGTTTTACACAGTCAAATGTAACAAATATATATATATATTTTTTATAAAGCACTGTACAAATGATACATTTGTGACATCAATATTTAAAAATAAATTACAAAAATGAATCAACACAGTAATATGAGATCTGTGTGTAAAACATGTACACGACAGACAGACAGACAGACAGACAGACAGACAGACAGACAGACAGACAGACAGACAGACAGACAGACAGACAGACAGACAGACA
>QNTS01002429.1:1435-14526 GCA_003317085.1 Hucho hucho
GGGGGGGGGGGGGGGGGGGGGTTCAGTGTGTTCTTGCTTAATGCTTCTTGAAGTAAACTGTGCAGTGTTCATATGGTTTCAGTTAGAGCTGGAGAGATATTGCTGTGTGTTCCATGTGCGTGCCAATGTTCAGAAGTTAGGGTGTGTGTGTGTAAGATGGTGTACCTTCACAAAGTATTCACACCCCTTGACCTTTTCCACATTTTGTTGTTACAGCCTGAATAAATTTTTTTTTTTTAAATCAGATTTTGTCACTGGCCTACACACAATAATCAGAATGTCAAAGTGGAATTATGTTTTTAGAAATTTGTGCAAATTAATTACAAATGAAAAGCCGAAGTGTCTTGAGTCAATATGTATTCAACCCCTTTGTTATGGCAAGCCTAAATAAGTTCATTATTAAAAAATGTCTAAGTCACATAATAACTCTGCACAATAGTGTTTAACATGAAGGGAGATTCCTGAACTGAAATGTGTCTTCCACATTTAGCCCTCTGAATCAGAGAGGTGCGGAGGGGGGGGCTGTCTTAATCGACATCCACGTCTTCGGCGCCCAGGGAACAGTGGGTTAACTGCCTTGCTCAGGGGCAGAACGACAGATTTTTACCTTGTCAACTCTGGGATTCGATCCAGCAACCTTTCAGTTACTGGCCCCACTCTCTATCCACTAGGCTACCTGCCGCCTCATTTGGTAGATGGGTAAAAAAAAGCAGACATTGAATATCCTTTTGAGCATGGTGAAGTTATTAATTATACTTTGGATGGTGTACACCCAGTCACTACAAAGATTTGATTTGATTTGATACATGCGTCTTTCCTAACTCTGTTGCCGGAGAGGAAGGAAACTGCTCAGAGATTTCACCATGAGGCCAACTTTAAAACAGTTACAGAATTTAATGGCTGTGATAGGAGAAAAGAAGGAAACTTGTACAGAATACAAATATTCCAAAACATGCATCCTGTTTACAACAAGGCACTAAAGTAATACTGCTAAAAATGTGGCAAAGCAATTCACTTTATGTCCTGAATACAAAGTGTTATATTTGGGGCAAATTCAATACAACACATTGCTGAGTACCACTCTCCATATTTTCAAGCATAGTGGTGGCTGCATCATGTTTTGGGTATGCTTATAAGGACTGGAGAGTTTTTCAGGATAAAAGAGAAACGGAATGGAGCTAATCACAGGCAAAATCCTAGAGGAAAATCTGGTTGTCTGCTTTCCACCAGACACTGGGAGATTTACATTTTAGTCATCTAGCAGACGCTCTTATCCAGAGCGATTTATAGCAGCATTTATGGTTAAGTGCTTTGCTTAAGAATAATGGGAAAATGTTGCAGAATCCATGTGTGGAAAGCTCTTAGACTCACCGCTGTAATAGCTGCTAAAGGTGCTTCCAACATGTATTGACTCGGGGTTGAATACGTATGTAATCAAGATAATAGTTTTATTTTTCATATCTTTTTACAAATAATATAATATTTCTTCCACTTTGACAGAGTATTTTGTGTAGATTGTTGTTGACAAAAAAAAAGTAAATGGGTGTGAATACTTTCTAAAGGCACTGTATATACCGGTATTGATGCACGGACCGGTTTGGGTTTTACTTAACCTTCTATAACGCTATTTCAATGTTTGGTTTGTTTAAATGTGATACGCTTTTCCATTTTTTATAGTTTACTCTCGTCTCTCTCTCTCACCAAGCCAAGCCCCCTGTCACTCAAGGAGCACAGTTGTTGCTCGACCACAAGATGATTTGCCCACCGTTCACTCTTCAGTCTGCATGGTCAATGCAGCAGATGCAGCAATATGTGAAAGACAATGATGCTGCTTTCCACTTGTTGCTTCTTAATCTAAATCCACAACTGTTCTATAATTACACTATCTTACGGTCTGCAAACAGTTAGTTTGGCTTTTCTTAGCAAGCTGTGCCTAAAATAAATTGTTAGCCACTAATCGCTAGTTAGATAGTTAACTAATAAATGTACTGAGTCAGAGCAAACGTAGCTAGCTACAGCCTAATACCAGAGCTGGTGTAGGCCTAAATCTGAATGTTTGTACAACAGTATCTTCTGAATCCGAGAGGAATAGGCGAAGAATGAATGTTAGCTACATGAAGTAAGAGAACATTTAATGTAGCCAAAGATTATAGGGTTCCCACTCCCCTGGGAAACACTGACCAACACTTTGGTTCCTACCCTGTCACAATAACGCCTACATAGAGATCCTATTAGTATTCTAATGAATAATAATATGAATGCCTCCCTGGCTTTTTCATCCGTTGTCATTGTTATATTTCCAGGATTCCAACAGTTCACCTGTGTTTTGATCTAAATCGCAATATTTGGTTAAAAATAAGGCCTCAATTTTTTTTTGATGTTGCACATATTGTGCAGACCTACGTCGCAGTGTGGAAATGATATATTGTAAAATGAGATGGACGTTTGGTTTAAGCTCGATTGTTTTATAGTGTTCAATCCGAATGGAGAAGCTCCATTGAAATAACTTGTAGAATGTATGTGTTGCCACCCTAGGGTCATACACAACTCATAAAGCACGTTTACAACTTTTATTATTCAAAAACATCAAATACCGTCATATCACGTCATGAGGAGATATTTTGGCCATATCGCCCAGCCCTATGTGAGGCTAAGACAGAGTGTGGAAGGGAGGGAGTGGGGCACACCCAGGTTAGAGGGGGCCACCTGTCCAGCCATAGGGTACCACGAGGCAGCCTCATGCAGTCAGGACTACAGCTCCATCTGACAGAATAATTTAAGGACATATATCACTTCTTAGTTTCTAGTCAGCAGTGTTCAAGAGCATTCTTTAGTCTACTAGGCTATATGTTGCAGCACTCAAGAAAAATACATAGTTTTTACACAGCTCTCTGCTGCCACCTGGTGGATTATGGGAATCATAGCTCTCTGATACCATCTGATTGAGCATGGGAATCACACTCTTGCTAACGTGACATGACTCAATTCTGCCTGGATACATGTCTTTGCATATTAAGCACTTGTGAGGATTGTGTCCATTGATAATCTGTATGTTAGCCTTGCTATTGTTCAGTACTTCCTCATCACACCCTATAGGAATGAATTAAACTCTCGTTCCTCTGTCCTCATCAGTGTTGAGATGTTGGCTGTGGATCTCATGCAGTCAGCACCTATGATGCCCCTTGAAATACTTAACGGGGGGCAACCAACAAAGGTAATCAATTAATCTATGTTTTGCTTTTCCAGTTACTCGCGTGCATTAGAATGCAAACTACATCTGAGTGCACAGAGAATTGCATGCCTTTTTGTGGGAATGTGAGAGCTGTTTGTAACATAGCCGTTTGCTTGTCAATATGCAGGCCGAACCTGAGGAGCTGAAGATGCCCACCCCTCCGTCGCTGCGGGCCCCGCTGAGCAGTAACCTGATAGACTTCTCAGACCCAACCCCAGTAGTAAGTCTATGGACCCCGTCTGCTGCCTCACGCTTCAGCTGCTGTTATCTGTTGCCTTGAGTAGTTCAAACTCAACAAAAATAAGTGTGATTCGCTTTCAAGTTTAAACCCAATAGGCCTACTGTATGTTGACAGGTCACATGCTTACTCTGGCCTCGTTGTGCCTCATTGTGCCAAGTGATAGGTGTTTGAGTGTAACTCTTCAATATTTTTCTCTTGTAGTTACTGCCACCACCAGTGCAATCCAAGCCCATGATATCACCTCGCTGGATCGTCCCTGCTGCTGCAGTGAGTACTGATGGACTTTGACAGTCCTCCAGGCTTTAATGCTCCTGTCTGTCTATAGTCTGCCTGTCTGGCCTGGGTTTAAGTATGTCTGTTTATTTTAGTCTGTCTGTACGTCAGTCTACCATCCCTACTGTAGCTGCCTCATGTAGAGACTGACCCAGCCAGTCCACTTTCCTTCTCCCATTCTAACACAGCCACCCATCGCCATCTTTAATAACGGCCTCTTTGACCTTGACCCCTCTGCAAAGACCGCCGCCCCTCTCCAACCTGAAGGGGGGGCTCTCACCCCAGCCCTGCACCCCCATCTCTGCTCTCAAATGCACAATGTGATTGACACCAGGTAACTCCGTCGTGACACGTTGTCGTCTCTGCCTTGTCCTAATGCTCTTTAGGTCATCTCATCTGGACATTGTGGTCCTCGTAGCTAGTCTTAGTTGCTATGTGCTTTTGGTGCCATGTCACATGCTGTGTTGTAAAGAGTAGACAATATAATTCCCCATCCTGTTAATAATTGAAGCCTGTAGTGATTAACATCCCCATTTACTAATTATGGTCCTGATGAGCTTCCATATCTTGAAATAGCTTGGTGAAAGCTGGAGCTAAATGTTTCATTTTCCACTACATCTCTGCAGAAGTTATAAAGTGTGGCTGTACTGCTGAATAAAGTCTGTTCATTAAGATACATGTTGTGAACACTAAAAGTTAGTAGTGCTCACTGCAGGTAAATGGAATGATGAATGGTGCAGGCAGGTCTCCTGGAACAATATGCATAGAATGATGGATGTGAACCGTCTTGTGCAGTTTCTCATTACGTTGTGGCGTTCTCATGCATCACATTATACTGGTTAGCAATACAATATTCCTATTCTACTAGAATATTACTATGATACATTACCTTATGTTGTGCACACTGAAAATTAGGTGTTCTGGGATTTTATTGAGTTGTGTTCTCCTCTCACCAGCATTGTGGCCCAGCCACCCAAAGAGCACGGCACCAAGCACACAGGTCTGTTGACCACTGAGCTCTGAGTGGGAACCAGGGGGGGATCTAGCTTCTACCCTCCTCACAACGAATACTTCCTAATCCTGGCGTTCCCAAACTAGGGGGCTACTTCCCACCCTGAGCACATTCATCTCCTGCTGCATTCCCAAACCTGGGGGAAGTTCCTGCCCTAGTGACAACCAGTATCTCCTACTGCGTTCCCAAACAATTTCCAAACCAGCAGCAATCAAGAGATTGGATTATTGGAATTCCTCGTCTCACTAGATTCCAGTTTGGAGCAGTGTTTTATTTTTTTTTATTTTAGTACCACAGTTGCTTTACTGGTTCTTTCATAAGCATTCCTACAAAGTGCACAGACTCCTTTTTAGAAATGTTTTAAGCAGGAAGGGACTGCGATAAGAGCTAAGGAAGATGGAGAGGACATCTGTTCCTCAAGCCACTGGATTACATTGGAGCACTGGACCTGGCCTCTTTTAGAAGATATGAAACAATGACTTTCTACTGACATTTTACTCTTTTTTTCCTGTTATTTTTTGTTTTCCTTTTTAATTTAAAGTCATACAGAGTGAATCGATCAAGTACCAGTGTTCAGTTAGGACCTGGCGCTCACTAGATGTTTCTGAATCAGATTAAGACTCAGTTATCAGAGGATGACAACAGCAATATGTGGCATGCAGGCATGAATTTACCCACGAACAAGTCATATCTAAAATGTTATACCTATTTTGCATCCATATAATAACACTGTAGCTACAACCTGCCTTATTAAGCTAGCTGAATGTTCAATTATGATTGCATAACTTTACACAGTAAGGAAATACTACCACTACTGTTACTAATACTAGCACTACTAATACTACCACAACTGTTAACAATACTACCGTTACTGTTACTGTTACTAATACTACCACTACTAATACTATCACTACTATTACTAATACTACCGTTACTAATACTACTGTTACTGTTACTAATACTACCACTACTAATACTATCACTAATACTACCGTTACTAATACTACTGTTACTGTTACTAATACTACCACTACTAATACTACCACTATTGCTAATACTATCACTACTATTACTAATACCATTACTAATACTACGGTTACTGTTACTAATACTACCACTACTAATACTATCACTACTATTACTAATACTACCGTTACTAATACTACCGTTACTGTTACTAATACTACCACTACTAATACTATTGCTAATACTATCACTGCTATTACTAATACTACCTGTACTAATACTACTAATACTATCACTACTATTACTAATACTACCATTACTGTTACTAATACTACTAATACTATCACTACTAATACTATCACTACTATTACTAATACTACCATTACTAATACTACCATTACTGTTACTAATACTACCACTACTAATACCACTATTACTAATACTATCACTACTAATACTATCACTACTAATACTACCACTACTAATACTATCACTACTATTACTAATACTACCGTTACTAATACTACCGTTACTGTTACTAATACTACCACTACTAATACTACCACTATTGATAATACTATCACTACTATTACTAATACTACCTGTACTAATACTACTAATACTATCACTACTAATACTATCACTACTATTACTAATACTACCATTACTAATACTACCATTACTGTTACTAATACTACTAATACTATCACTACTATTACTAATACTACCATTACTAATACTACCATTACTGTTACTAATACTACCACTACTAATACTACCACTATTGCTAATACTATCACTACTAATACTATCACTACTATTACTAATACTACCTGTACTAATACTACTAATACTATCACTACTATTACTAATACTACCATTACTAATACTACCGTTACTGTTACTAATACTACCACTACTAATACTACTAATACTACCACTATTACTAATACTATCACTACTATTACTAATACTACCATTACTAATACTACCATTACTGTTACTAATACTACTAATACTATCACTACTAATACTATCACTACCATTACTAATACTACCATTACTAATACTACCATTACTAATACTACCATTACTGTTACTAATACTACCACTACTAATACTACCACTATTACTAATACTATCACTACTAATACTACCACTACTAATACTACCACTATTACTAATACTACCACTACTAGTACTACTACTACTACTACCATTACTAATACTACCATTACTGTTACTAATACTACCACTATTACTAATACTATCACTACTAATACTACCACTACTAATACTACCACTATTACTAATACTACCACTACTAATACTAGTACTACTACTACTACTACCATTACTAATACTACCATTACTGTTACTAATACTACCACTACTAATACTACCACTATTACTAATACTATCACTACTAATACTACCACTACTAATACTACCAATATTACTAATACTACCACTACTAATACTAGTACTACTACTACCATTACTAATACTGCCACTACTAATACTACTACTAATACTACCACTACTACTGTTACTACTGTATCAAGGCCTATACTGTACTTTAGTTTTTCATGTTACTGATTCCACTGCTTATGACTGGAGTGTCTCAGTGTGTGATGGTAATATCTTATCATGTAGTCTTGACACTGTTTCTGGCTTTGTGTGGTGGTAATTTCTCATCATGTAGTCTTGACACTGTTTCTGGCTGTGTGTGGTGGTAATTTCTCATCATATAGTCTTGACACTGTTTCTGGCTGGGTGTGGTGGTAATTTCTCATCATGTAGTCTTAACACTGTTTCTGGCTGTGTGCGGTGGCAATTTCTCATCATGTAGTCTTGACACTGTTTCTGGCTGTGTGTGGTGGTAATTTCTCATCATGTAGTCTTGACACTGTTTCTGGCTGTGTGTGGTGGTAATTTCTCATCATGTAGTCTTGACACTGTTTCTGGCTGTGGTCATCAATGACCGGTGACATGACTCATAGGCTGACAGAGGAAATAGGCCTATCACAAACTGGCTCTCCATTGGTTCTTTTCCACACTAAGCCAATCACATACAGGATCTCTGGTGGTAGGAAGTCAATCAACTGTATTATTCACTAACGTAAGATGTAATTTAACATTTATTTTAGATATCAGACGGGTGGTAGATCAGAAGTAGGTCTTTGCGAGACTATGTGCAGTAATTTGAAAGTAATTTTGCAATTTGAACAAGTGAGCTGTGAACAACACTCAACGGGAAAGACTTTTAAAACACTTCACGTTTAGTTTATTTTTGTGAAGTCTGAGTCAATTATTATTATTTTATTTTTTTGGGGGGGGGGGAATACTTAAAATAACCACTCTGAGAAGATGTGTTGTGTTCTCTCTCTGTCGGTATCATGGCTGGTGGCATTGTCATGCTGGAGGGTCATGTCAGGATGAGCCCGCAGGAAGGGTACCGCATGAGGGAGGAGGATGTCTTCCCTGTAACGCACAGCATTGAGATTGCCAGCAATGACAACAAGCTCAGTCCGATGATGCTGTGACACACCACCCCAGACCATGACGGACCCTCCACCTCCAAAACGATCCCGCTCCAGAGTACAGATCTCGGTGTAACGCTCATTCCTTCGACGATAAACGCGAATCCGACCATCCCCCCTGGTGAGACAAAACCGCGACTCGTCAGAGAAGAGCACTTTTTGCCAGTCCTGTCTGGTCCAGCGACGGTGGGTTTGGGCCCATAGACAACGTTGTTGCCGTGATGTCTGGTGAGGACCTGCCTTACAACAGGCCTACAAGCCCTCAGTCCAGCCTCTCTCAGCCTATTGCGGACAGTCTGAGCACTGATGGAGGGATTGTGCATTCCTGGTGTAACCCGGGCAGTTGTTTTGCCATCCTGTACCTGTCCCGCAGGTGTGATGTTCGGATGTACCGATCCTGTGCAGGTGTTGTTATACGTGGTCTGCCACTGCGAGGACAATCAGCTGTCCTTCCTGTCTCCCTGTAGCGCTGTCTTAGGCGTCTCACCGTATGGACATTGCAATTTATTGCCCTGGCCACATCTGCAGTCCTCATGCGTCCTTGCAGCATGCCTAAGGCACGTTCACGCAGATGAGCAGGGACCCTGGGCATCTTTCTTTTGGTGTTTTTCAGAGTCAGTAGAAAGGCCTCTTTAGTGTTCTAAGTTTTCATAACTGTGACCTTAATTGCCTACTGTCTGTAAGCTGTTAGTGCCTTAAAGACCGTTCCACAGGTGCATGTTCATTAATTGTTCATGGTTCATTGAACAAACATGGGAAACAGTGTTTAAACCCTTTACAATGAAGATCTGTGAAGTTATTAGGATTTTACGAATGATCTTTGAAAGACAGGGTCCTGAAAAAGGGACGTTTCTTTTTTTTACTGAGTTTATAAAATAATTTGCCTGGCAAGAACATTCTTTGTCATATTATTGAATTCCATCTGCATCAGAGATTGTAGAGCTAGTGATTGACCAACATGAGTGGTCTTTTTTTAAAGCTCTATTTGAGAGGAAACTTTTCTCAGTTAAACATACCACTGTTTTTCTCTGCTGTTAGATATTGTGCTGTAGCTCTCGTACGTTAATTTATTCCTCCTTTTGTAAGAGCACCCTTGTTATTCACACTGTATTTAAATGTATTGTAGATTTAAAAACACTGCTCTAGATAGTCACCGCACCGATTTGTATCTTGTATGTACATTGAACATCATTACTTCTTAAAGGATATGTAGGCTAGAATGCCAGTAGTAATTTTGTACAATGTAGTAAATTCTTCAAGTAAAAAAGTATTATAAAAAAAACTAATGTGAATTCTTCCATTTGAGATCTCTGGTTCTTGAGAAAATGTTGATCTATTCTTGTAAATGCAGTATTATCATGAATGATATGTCCATCAGCATCGATTCATTGGTTTCCTATAGAGCCTTTCCAGATGCTCGAAGACTCACCTCTTCCACCACCAATGTGTAGCACCCACTTGGGGGATGCATGGCCAGCAACCATTTCTGCCAGAACGCTCACCAAACATCAGCTATTGGGTGGAGAGATTAATGATATATGACAATTGGCAATGAGGAACTGGAATTGGAACTGTTTGTTGGGACTGCAGGAGCTGTAATTCTGTGTTTGATGTATTCTAACACTAGATGGCAACATTAGGTGAGGTTGGACTGTACTACTTTATCGTCAAGCTTGCTCAACCTGTCTCGTTTAACCCCTTAATACATTTGACCTATGGGATTGGATTTATCTTTAAAAAAAAATGTTAAAGCCTATGAACATTGACATCACATTGTGTAGTAGGCTAGGATGGAAGTCATTTTAGTATAATGTCAACAATGACACCAGGCTGATACTGATCACTTTTCCCAGAAGCAAGTGTTCATTTTGAATGTGTAAAAGGCAACATTTGGTCACAATTTGTTTTATGTGCAGTACTGAATGTAATGTAATCTCCCTGCAGCAAAAGTCGGCCTCTGCCTTATGCTGCGTTCACAACAACTGGGAACTCTAACAATACGAGGTAAAATCATGACGTCGGTGATCTTCATGTCGGGAAGTCGGAGCTCTAGAAAGAGGCCCGAGTTCGCGAGTTCAAATCGATTTTTTTCCCCAGACGGAGCTCGATTATTCCCAGTTGTTTTGAACACACTGAAGTAGGAAGTGTAGATTTCCGAGTTCCCAGTTGCTTTGAACGCGGCATTACCCCCAGAATAGTTTACCTACATCAGGGATAATCGACTAGATACAGCTGCGGCCCGATTTTATTCTTGAGGGATGGTCAGGGGACCAGAACATATTTAAAAAATAATTGATAGACTGCAAATTGACCGCAAGAAGCCCAAACAGATATATTTGCCTAAAACCTAATCATTTCAAACCTTGCTGACATTTGTATGCTTGGGAATACTTTGGAACCGATTTCCACAATTAAAATAACTTTGAGCTGATTTGCTGGTGTTTTAGTCTTATGTCCCCAAAAATAAAATAATAGATTTGTTTTGCTCAGAACGTGGGGGGTCAAATCAAATCACCCGCGTCCTGCCAGTTGGGGAACCCTGGCCTACTTTCTGGTTATGGTCCCTTGGCTCTCTCACGCACTCTCTGTTGATGTCAGTCAAGAGAACGCACGCTCGAGACCCAGCAGTTCACTGGAGGCTCTACTCTGGCTCAGTGCGTTTCGCTTGCGCATGGTTGGTTGGAGTTGCCAAGTATGTCCTCGTAGTGTACGCAAGGTTTTTAGACTCTAATGGAACTTACAATTTTTGACTTGTCAAGCCTCGATGTTGTTTGCATATTCATTTAAATGATCGCGAATCTATTTCGTAAAAAAAGCTGACGGGAAAGGCTACTCCGAAAGCGAACTCCCGACGACCCGACCCAAGTGTACCTCTCCCGAGTTTTTGCGCAAGGTGATAGTGACCGTGACGACAGTTGAGCTGCCTTTATAGTTGGCTGAGAGGAACGAGTCGAATGCTTATGGATTACTACCCTGTGTTTCAGTGACAGGGTCGCCTCGTTCTTAGTGGATACATTAGGGAGGAGAATTGTGACGCTTTTATTGTTTTTCATCTTAACGCTTCTCCAACTTCTTGCATTGGATAGTAGTTTTTAAGAAGACCATGGCATCGGATACCACACCAGTGTTTTCGAAACAGGTGCTCCTGTGGCTGGTTTTAGGTAAGTTTTGGAGAGACGCGCAGCGCACCGCTATCCTTGATGCCGCTCAAGGCATTCTTTCATTCCATTTCTACAAATGATGCCTGAGCATGATGGTTTATCATTCATCAATGAATGATGACCAAAACATAATTCGATAGAAACTGGAAATATGATAAAAGTATTGACATATTAAAATAATGACTAACCCTTTCATGTCAAATACTTGATTCATTAGTAATATATAAATATTATTAAATCATGTTAATATTTTTAGAGATTCATATATTCAATCATTTTAGAAAACATGAGAAATAATATTGATTCTAACAAATAAACGTGCTTGTCTGAGCCATAGGGTTGACTTGTGTGTATATATGGAAAGTCGTCATCATGAATCCGAATTACTACATATCCTAAGGGCATTTTCTTAACATTTCGTGAAAGGACGCCGCTCCAGACATGGAAGGTCTAAGTGGCTTGTAAAAATGTCATGTCAATATGACATTTAGACTTTCCAGCAAGTTGGAAGTGCTCAAAACGGACTCATCCACACAAGTTAATGATCTGTTTTAATTAATCATGCATAGCTCCCTCCTGATTAATGTATTTCACACTTCTCTTAACCAGCCTGCTGTGCTAAGGTCTGATGAGGGGTGTTGCTGTCTGCACACCTAATGGCTTCACTTTGCTCCCGTTTTCCTTTCCCCTTCAGCACGATCCACGTGGAGCCTCTGTATATTTCCTGTACACACACTGACTCACAGGACCAAGACATGGCTCCTCAGAACTATTTATTAACTATTTCCGTCTAAGAATAGGCTAGCATTCTTTTGGCGCAGTCTAGCCTACTGTTAGAACAGATGGAATACTTTGACCTACCTAACTGAGGTGATAATGATTTTCAAATGATAGTTCACATTAAATATTAAATGGTTATTATAATTTGTTTCCCTGATAAACCCGGCAATTGTGGATGCCTCGCATAGTACTGTAATGTTTAACTGCGATGAGTCTGAGTCATAACTGCAGAAGGTCACTGTGTGTTAGGACCCATACAGCAGCTCCGACTTTTAAATGAGGGAACTCTTACAAATGTTTTTATTTTTTAATCTCAAAACTGAATATAGAAATAGGAGCATTCAGTTTTGTTCATAACAGAACCTCAATCAATACACTACCCTTTATGCTAAATTGTGCTAAATTCTGTCCACACTACTGTACACTAAGAGCCCTGGCTAAAAATCACAAGATCATCATATTTAAAACAAGCTCAAAGAGCATTTACATAGTTTGTCTCAGTCTCCCTCTAGTTCCCTGTTGTCTAATTTTTTTTTTTTTTAATAGCTTAAATGAGGGTGGAATTTCACTCTCTTACAAAATACAATACATTTAGCAGTATGTTTTATAGTTGTGTTATCCCTGCTGGTCGATCCAGCGAGGCATGCTTAGCTGCAATGTTGTTCTGATCCAGTGAGGCATGTTTAGCTGCAATGTTGTTCTGATCCAGTGAGGCATGTTTAGCTGCAGTGTTGTTCTGATCCAGTGAGGCATGTTTAGCTGCAGTGTTGTTCTGATCCAGTGAGGCATGTTTAGCTGCAGTGTTGTTCTGATCCAGTGAGGCATGTTTAGCTGCAGTGTTGTTCTGATCCAGTGAGGCATGTTTAGCTGCAGTGTTGTTCTG
>QNTS01002429.1:18293-41819 GCA_003317085.1 Hucho hucho
TCTCGTTAATCATAAGACACACACCCCCACCCTTCTTCTTACCAGATAGATGTTTGTTTCTGTCGGCGCGATGCGTGGAGAAACCAGGTGGCTGTACCGACTCAGATAACGTGTCCTGAGTGAGCCATGTTTCCGTGAAGCAAAGAACGTTGCAGTCTCGGATGTCTCTCTGAAAGGCAACCCTTGATCGGATTTCGTCTACTTTGTTGTCAAGAGACTGTACATTGGCGATTAAAATACTCGGGAGAGGTGCACGATGCGCCCGTCGACGTAGCTTGACCAAAAGACCGGCGCGTTTCCCTCTTCTCCGGCGCCGCCGTTGTTTTGATTCGCCGCGTGCTATCCAGTCTATTGTCCTGGTTGGGTTAGCAAACCGAGAATCCTCTTTGGGAAAGTCGTATTCCTGGTCGTAATGTTGGTAAGTTGACGGTGCTCTTATATCCAATAGTTCCTCCCGGTTGTATGTAATAAAACTTAATATTTCCCGGGGTAACAATGTAAAAAGTAATACATAAAAAAACAAAATACTGCATGATTTCCTGAGAACGTGAAGCGAGGCTGCCATCTCTGTCGGCGCCGGAAGTCATGCCTGTCTTATAAAGCACATTTAACCTTGTATAGCAAAGGCACAGCATCCCTGCTGGCTGCAGACAGAGACATCCAATGGCTTCTCATTAGTGACCCAAAATCCAGGGAGTGAAGTTATGAAAATACACCGCATACCATCCGCATATCTCTATATATCTCCATCTCTATATATCTCTATCTATATATATCTCTATCTATATATATATGTCTATATCTCTATATCTCTATCTCTCTAGCACTCTATTTATCTCTCTATCTGTATATCTATATCTATCTCTATCTATATCTCTCTCTCTCTATATATATATATATATATATCTCCATCTCTATATATATACCTCTATCTCTCTGTGTCTATCTCTCTATCTCTATGTATCTATATCTATCTCTCTCTCAAGTTTGGGGTCACTTAGAAATGTCCTTGTTTTTGAAAGAAAAGCAAACATTTTTGTCCATTTAAAATAACATAAAATTGATCAGAAATACAGTGTAGACATGGTTAATGTTGTAAATGACTATTGTAGCTGGAAACGGCAGACTTTTAAATGAGTATCTACAGAGGCCCATTATCAGCAACCATCACTCCTGTGTTCCAATGGCACGTTGTGTTAGCTAATCCAAGTTTACCATTGTAAAAGGCTAATTGATCATTTGAAAAACCTTTTGCAATTATGTTAGCACAGCTGAAAACTGTCATCCTGATTAAAGACGCAATCAAACTGGCCTTTAGACTAGTTGACTATCTGGAGCATCAGCATTTGTGGGTTAGAATAAGGCCATAACGTAACAAAATGTGGAAAGGCGTCTGAGTACTTTCCAGTATGTCTGTCCCCCAAATGGCACGCTATTCCCTATATAGCGCACTACTTTTAACCCCAAATGGCACGCTATTCCCTATATAGCGCACTACTTTTAACCCCAAATGGCACCCTATTCCCTATATAGCGCACTACTTTTAACCCCAAATGGCACCCTATTCCCTATATAGCGCGCTACTTTTAACCCCAAATGGCACCCTATTCCCTATATAGCACACTACCTTTAACCCCAAATGGCACCCTATTCCCTATATAGTGCACTACTTTTGACCAGCATTTTGGATGCATTTCTCTCCACACTTTGTTTTATTGTCACATACACCTGATAGGTGCAGTGAAATGTGTTGTTTTACTGGGTCAGCCATAGTAGCACGGCAACCTGGGGTAAATTAGGGGTAAGTGCCTTGCTCCAGGGCACACTGGCAGATGTAAGGTATTCGAACCAGCAACCTTTTGTTTACTGGCCCAATGCTCTAACCGCTAGACTACCTATTGCCCTTTAACCACTGGTCACGGCAGGCTGAGAGAGAGAGTGAGGACAATTGCTCTCAGGGGCCAGTCATTCAGTGAGCAGCCAGCCACGTATCTAGGGCCGTGGCGGTAATTACAAGTATTTGTGAAGCCTGGCTGTTTCCCGTTGAAGCCAAGCCCCCAGCGTGTGCACGCAGCAGCACTGCTTCAAGCCCTCAGCTGGACAACTCATTGTGTACCAATGACTCTTTGATCCAACTGAGCTGCGTGCTGCATGTTAAGGAAGTGCAAACAGCTCACAAAAGTATTATTTTGAGGGACGCACGCACACGTACATACACACTGGTTGACTAACCATTAGGCAGAAGAGGCAATTGCCTCAGGCCTCACGTCATCAAGCGGCGTCATGAGCTGTCCATAAAAAAATGAATACAAATAAAACAATAAAAGATTCTCTGCTTGAGGCATAGTAAATCATACAAAATCCCCATCAAATCCATCTGTTAGAGCTAGAGTTATGTTCTTTGCATGGGCTGCGTCTCAATCCATTGCATCCGCCAATGTTCGGCCTTCTACATCTGCGGTGGAAGGTGGCTGAGCTACAGCAATGTTTGTCAGACCAGGAGACATCCCGAAAATCGGTCTTCTCACGAAAACATCTGTAGCATCCGGACGTTTTGGTCTACAACCCCACAAGTGTCACAAGACACATCTTCTGTCTTTCCTATTCACCCTCTGAATGGCATACACACACTCCATGTCTCAAGGCTTTAAAAAACGTTCTTTAACCTGTCTCCTCCCCTTCATCTCACTGATTTGAAGTGGATTTAACAAGTGACATCAATAAGGGATCATAGCTTCCACCTGGATTCACCTGGTCAGTCTGTGTCATGGAAAGAGCAGGTGTTCTTCATGTTCTGTATACTCGGTATCTCTCAGATACAGACACTTAATTCCTTTTGATTTACTACATCTTTTTCTGTTTTTCCATGTATGCATCTGTTATTAAATGGATTTATGTGGGCTAATAGCAGTAAGGCCAAAAGTTTCATAAAATCATTTTTGTATATATTTATATATATATTTTCTTTGGTATGACCATCTTAATACAATTCTATATGTTAGCTCAGTAGAAACCAGCCCCGGGTCATTAGACTCTAGGGGGGTATTTAGTACACAATCCACAGCATAATTATTAACTAGACCAGGCTTAGAGAGATATTCAATGTCTGATTTGTTATTGTTACCCATCTACCAATCACTGCCCTTCTTTATGAGGCTTTTGAAAAGCTCCTTGGTCTTTGTAGTTTGATCTGTGCTTGAAATTCAATACTTGATTGAGGGACCTTATAGTTGTATGGGGGACAGAGGAAGGGGTAGTCATAAAAAAAATTATGTTAACCCCTATTATTTCACACACAGTGAGTCCATGTAACTTACTTTGTGACTTGTTAAGCCAAATTTTACTACTGAACTAGTTTAGGCTTGCATGAAGAAAGGGGCTGAATACTTATGCAATGACTATTTTAGTTAGCAAATTTGTATTAATCTTGAAAACATGTTAGAATTTTTTTTTTTACTTTGACATTAGATATTTTGACTAGATTGTTGACAAAAAGTACAATTAAATACGTTTAAGTTTTAATCCCTCTGAATACTCTTTCTAGGCATGTTATTCTCTTTTTTTGTCTGACCCCATCACATACGTGAGCTACATATAGTAAGACAAAGGGGCACTGTTCAAATCACATTTAATTTGTCACGCACACATATTTTGCAAAGTTATCACGGGTGTAGCGAAATGCTTATTTGCTTATTCGCTCGCTCGGATGCTTTCTCCGATGAGAGAGTTTCAGCCACTTGCGAATTGAAGGAAAGTTGACGGGTGCACAGTGTTCGGATGTTGGAATTATTTTGGATGAATGTGCGTAGGTAACCTACTTTTTGAAGCAATTTTGTTTGACAATCAAATCAAGTCAACACATGCGCCGAATACAACCGGTGTAGACCTTACAGTGAAATGCTTACTTAACAATTCCTTAACCTCTACGGGCTAGGGGGCAGTGTTCGTAAGTACGGAGAGTCTGACGTGCCCGTAAACTGCCTGTTACTCAGGCACAGAAGCTAGGATATGCATAGTATTGGATAGAAAACACTCTAAAGTTTCTAAAACTGTTAAAATAATGTCTGTGGGTATAACAGAACTGATATGGCAGGTGAAAACCCGAGGAAAATCCATCCGGAAAATGTGTTTTGATGTCACAGTTTTTCCATTGACTTGCTATTGACTACAGAGGGAATTAGCTCCCATATTGCAGTTCCTATGGCTTCCACTAGATGTCAACAGTCTTTAGACATGGTTTCAGGCTTGTTTTTTGAAAAACGAACAAGAAATTGAAGTTCTTCCAAGTGGCTGTTGAAACGGACACTACTGTTTTGCGCACGTGAATGGGTGCGCGCTCCTCGTTATTTTTCTATTTTCCGTCTGAAATATGATTGTTTATTTACATATTTGACAACCTGAGGATTAATTAGAAACATTGTTTGACTTTAATGGTACTTTTGGGATTTCTTTGTCTGCATGTTGAACGACTGGATTACAGAACTCCATGGCGCCAACTAAACTGACTTTTTGGGATATAAAGAAGGACTTTATCGACCAAAACGACCATTCTTTGTGTTCCGGGGACCCTTGGGATTGCAAACAGAGGAAGATCTTCAAAGGTAAGTGATTTATTTTATCGCTATATTTGATTTTGTAACGCCTGTGCTGGTTTGAATAACATGTTGTTGTGGGGCGCTGTCCTCGGATAATCGAATGTTCTGCTTTCGCCGTAAAGCCTATTGTAAATCCGACAACCCGGTTCGATTACCAAGCTTCTAAGCTTTTGAATGGTGTACAACACTTGTATTTCATGAATGTTTAATATAATTTTTTTTTAATTTGCTCTGCATTTCAACGGATGTTGTCGTAGGTGGACCGCTAGCGTCCCACGATCCCTAAGAAGTTTTAACAAACAGTACAGTTTTAAAAAAATACAAAAAAAAGTAAGAGATAAGAATAACAAATAATTAAAGAGCAGCAGTAAATAATAATAGTGGGGATATATACAGGGGGTATCAGTACAGAGTCAATGTGTCAATGTGCGGGGGCACCAGTGTCGAGGTAATTATGTACATGTAGGTAGAGGTTATTAAAGTGGCTATGTATAGATAATAACAGAGAGTAGCAGCAGTGTGGGGGGAGGGCAATGCAAGTAGTCTGGGTAGCCATTTGATTAGCTGTTCAGGAGTCTTATAGCTTGGGGGTAGAAGCTGTTTAGAAGCCTCTTGGACCTAGACTTGGTGCTCCGGTACCGCTTGCCGTGCGGTAGCAGAGAGAACAGTCTATGACTACGGTGGCTGGAGACGTAAAAAAAAATTGGGCCTTCCTCTTACACCGCCTGATATAGAGGTCCTGGATGGCAGGAAGCTTGGCCCCAGTTATGTACTGGGCCGTACACACTACCCTCTGTATTGCCTTGCGGTCGGAGGCTGAGCAGTTGCCATATCAGGCAGTGATGCAACGGGTCAGGATGCTCTTGATGGTGCAGCTGGATAACCTTTTGAGGATCTGAGGACCCATGCCAAATCTTTTCAGTCTCAGGAAGAATAGGTTTTGTCGTGCCCTCTTCACGACTGTCTTGGTGTGCTTGGACCATGTTAGTTTGTTGGTGATGTGGACGCCAAGGAACTTGAAGCTCTCCACCTGCTCCACTACAGCCCCGTCAATGAGAATGGGTGACGTGCTCGGTCCTTCTTTTCCTGGAGTCCACAATCATCTCCCTTGTCTTAATCATGTTGAGGGAGAGGTTGTTGTCCTTGCACCACACGGTCAGGTCTCTGACCTCCTCCCTATACGCTGTCTCATCATTGTCAGTGATCAGGCCTACCACTGTTGTGTCATCAGCAAACTTAATGATGGTGTTGGAGTCGTTCCTGGCCATGCAGTTGTGAACAGGGAGTACAGGTGGGGACTGAGCACGCACCCCTGCGGGGCCCCCGTGTTGAGGATCAACGTGGCGGATGTGTTGTTACCTACCCTTACCACCTGGGGTCGGCCTGTCAGGAAGTCCAGGATCCAGTTGCAGAGGGAGGTGTTTAGTCCCAGGGTCCTTAACTTAGTTATGAGCTTTGATGGCACTATGGTGTTGAACGCTGAGCTGTAGTCAATTAATAGCATTCTCACATAGGTGTTCCTTTTGTCCAGGTGGGAAAGGGCAGTGTGGAGTGCAATAGAGAGTGCATCATCTGTGGATCTGTTGTGGTGCGGTATGAGAATAGGAGTGGGTCTAGGGGTTCTGGGATAATGGTGTTGATGTGAGCCATGACCAGCCTTTCAAAGCATTTCATGGCTACAGACGTGAGTGCTACGGGTCGGTAGTCATTTAGACAGGTTACCTTAGTGTTCTTGGGCACAGGGACTATGGTGGTCTGCTTGAAGCATGTTGGTATTACAGACTCCGACAGGGAGAGTTTGAAAATGTCAGTGAAGACACTTGCCAGTTGGTCAGTGCATGCTCGGAGTACTCGTCCCGGTAATCCGTCTGGCCCAGCAGCCTTGTGAATGTTGACCTGTTTAAAGGTTTTGCTCACATCGGCTGTGGAGAGCATGATCACACAGTCGTCCGGAACAGCTGATGCTCTCATGCATGTTTCAGTGTTACTTGCCTCTGGGCAGCTCTTGGCTGTGCTTCCCTTTCCCTTTGTTCAGCCACGACTCGGTGAAACATAAGATATCACCGTTTTTAATGTCCCGTTGGTAGGATATACGTGCTTTCAGTTCGTTCCATTTATTTTCCAGCGATTGAACGTTAACTAGCAAGGCAAGAGCAGATTAGCCACTTGTCAATCAGATGAAAACATCTGGCTGTGTTCTTGGCACATTAACATGTTACAGTTAAATGACATGTCTTTACTATATCACATATATTTTTTGGTCATTCACACACACACAGTTCAGTAACACTTTACTTGACACCTTGCGTTATGACACGGTCATAAACATATCATAAAATGTCATAACCGCTGACAATACACATGTATTTAAACCTGTTGTGACATATATTACATTATTTTATGGCTGATTATGACACCTACATAAGTGTCAAAATCCACAAAACTGGTATAAGGGATGACTGGTATAAGGGATGACTGGTATAAGGGATGACTGGTATAAGGGCGTGTATGTGATAGGCCTATCTGGCTTACATAATTCTGATGGTTATGCTTCTTGACAGTGTTATAAAGTATATTTTCTTAGTTCAATTAAAGTTGCACAGTATGGTCATGATGCTTCTTGACAGTGTCATAAAGGGTATTTTCTTAGTCCAAGCAAAGTGGTCATAATAAATGTTCCCTCTAATTGTTTTCGACACTGAGGTCTGCTGAGCATGAACTTGAACGTTGTGAAAATTCTGTGCAACTTCCAGCGTGCGTTTACTGTGAACCCTGAGGCTGTACCCGCTTTAAGTTACAGTTCACTGTGAACCCTGAGGCTGTACCTGCTTTAAGTTACAGTTTCAGACAGTGGTCAAGTAGGCTACTGTGGATGATGATAATGTAGGCCTACCAGAGTGGCCTACCATCAAAAACAATGGAGAAAACACATCCCATAACATGGAAATAGCTGCTCTATCATTCAGCCTACAGTAGCAGCCAATGTGTGGTGTTTAATGTAGGCCTACATCCCTTGAGACCTTTGTAAAAAAAAAACATGCAGGGCTTGACATGAACCTGTTTATCTACTGAAAATGTTGTTTGATTTCAAGAAACAACTTTACAAAATAAAATGCATTATTATTCCCATACCATTATTACAGAGAATCAGAGAAATTATGCTACCCTATTGGCTACTTAGCTTATTCAAGCCTGTCTCAAAATACAACACTTACCCTTAAATAAAAATAAAAAATCTCTTTACCGACTCGCTTTTCAAAGATGTCTAAAAATGTACATGTTTTGTGCTCTTGTACGAAGCAATCCCTCCCATATTGCTGACTATACATTATCTATAACTGGGCTGATAACTCACTAACTAGCAATCCCTCCCCTATTGCTGACTATACATTATCTATAACTGGGCTGATAACTCACTAACTAGCAATCCCTCCCCTATTACTGACTAAAGATCTATAACTGGGCTAATAACTCACTAACTAGTAAAGGATATGAACAAAATGTGCACACGTGGCTACATGCAGCTCTTGCTTTGATCTCAAAACAAGCACATCTACTCAGGACCACAGCTGTAAACACTGTCCAGATCAAAGTAAATGGCACAGATCCATATATGGCAATGGCCTATTTGCATATAGGCCTACTGCAGCTCTGACTGGTTATGTTATGGTGCACCGGTCTGTGTAGAGTACGTGTCTGTCAATGCAATAGAATCCTACTCTGATGCGTTCTGCCTAAAACAAAATCTCTTGCATAGTTAGTTTTGCATACTAAGTCTTGCACAGTTTATGTTTTGGTATGTTGCATTGAAAGTGGCTAATGTTGCATTTATTCAATCACAATTCCCACAGTAAAGGGAAACGTTGATAGTGTTAACCCTCCTGCTGTGTTCCCGTCGAATTGGACCGATTTTACAAGTTTTCTCTCTGAAAAATGTAGTTAATTTAATCTGATTGCCATAAGGTTCCATGACTGTGTCCACACAGGGCATCTGAACACACATAATACATTTGGATGATTTTCATTAAATTTGGGGTGTTTTATTTAACTTTTGTACACGTGGTGTTCCCGTTCAAAAATGAAATTAATGGGTGAGACTACAATTAGTGTATAAAATTGAGTTCAGGCACTTGCCCATTCATCCGATGGACGCGCTTCCTCTCCCAGACCCCCACATGCATGTGTGTTTGAACGCGCGCACACACACACACACACACACACACACACACACACACGCCTCACTCCCCTTCTTGGCTTCCATGGCAACCCCCACGGGAACCTTTCCCCAATGGAATCTTTCCCCCACGGGAACCATACCTGTTGGCATTCTCACAAACAATCGCAACAGTGTTTCAATAGTATATAGAACTTTTCTCGCAGCTCTGGTATATAAAGCTTTTTTGAGGCCTTGCTCACAATTCATTCTGTGGCAGCACAATGACTAAACGATATACTGTATGTGAAATTCTTGACCATATCTTTGATCATGACACTGGTGAGGAGGAGAGAGTCCTTGTTAAACTTTGACACAAAGTAGTCTGTGATAAATAGCACAATATGTTTCATTTGAGTATTTGTTATAGTCAAAATAATCCATACATTATGCTTTTTTTACTCAAATGAGTCGTATGAGCTCAGGTCAATGAGGCCTACAGTCCATAAAAAGCACAAGAAGTTGATAAAAAGATCTAACACAACATTAGGCGATAATAAATGTATTTTTATGGATTCATAATCAGCTATAATGGGGTGGTCATTTTGGACCGGGAACACAGAATGAATTAACATGAAACGAACACAACAGGAGGGTTAATATCTAAGGGGGAGAAGTCAATCTCGTGCTTCTCTGCGTGGGCTGTTATTTCTTCTTAGAGGGAATGATGGCCATAATGCTTCTTGACAGTAACATGAAGTGTGTTTTCTACAAGTTCTTTCAAATATGATGAAAAAGACAGAACTGTAAATAATTCATTACAACAACAGCAAAGGATTTAAGAAACAAACTTCTTCACAGGGAGAAAAAACATTTCAATAAATGTGGGTTTTGACACTCTTATGTAGGTGTCATAACCAGCCATAAAATAATGCAATAAATGTCACAACAGGTGTAAATATATGGGTCATGACAGTGTTATGATCATATTATGACAGGTTATGACGCTGGGTGTCAAGTAAAGTGTTACCCATATTTCTGTCGTGTGGCTTTGTTTTGCTTTTACCAGATTGCTCAGGTCTGTTTTTGACCTATATTATCATAATTTTTGTAATGTTGAGTCCCTTGGCACATGAAGGTCATGATCACGACTGTCTTTGTAACATTCTCACAGAGTTAACATTTAAGTGAACAGCAGTTTATGGCGGTAAAATACCACAGTGAATGAGAAAGCCATATGCAAATAGAGTATCTTTGTTACTGCCATAGGTTATTATTAAAAATCCAAGATGGCGTAGCAGTCGGACGTGTATTTTGTCTTGTCCCGTGTAAATATCGTTTTTATAATCTTTTTATATATGCTTTCTAAACTTCAACTTCAAAACACTCTCCTGCAACCTGCCTCGCCCAATGTGGTGCGGATCTGTGTTTTTTTCCGAATCTGGAGTCACCCAACAAATGCTAACTAACTTCACCTGGATCTTTTCACCTGGATCTTTTCACCTGGATCTTGCAGCTAGCTAGCTGCTACCCGAGTGCCTATTGGCTAACGTCGGTCCCGGAGCAATGCACCAATTAGCCTGAAGCTAGCCTGTGCTCGACCCATCTCCTGGCTGGCTGAAGAATCCCATCAGCCACTCCTGGGCTACAACACCTATCCGGACCCGTTTCTACTGCCGCTGCGGAGCCTCACCGGGCCTTCACGACTGGACTACCGACGTTATCTGCCCGAGGGGGTTATTCAACCGGCCCTCTGTCGCGACGTCACCTGAACGCCCATCAGCTAACTGCGGCCTGCTAACATTTGCTGTCTTGAGCATATCGGCTGCTAGCTATACAGGTCCATCGGACAATTTCTTGGGCCACTATTACCTATTTTGCCAACTGGCCTGGTCCCCTTCACCACACGGAACCCCACTAATCCATCACGACTGGTCTACCGACGGAAACGCACGAGGAGGCTATAAACAGACTTCCTCCGTCTTTGTTAGCCGGCCTGCTAGCCTTTACTAGCTTGCTACCCCCGGCTAGCTGTCTGAATCGCCGTGTCCCCAACCAGCCTCACTACTAACTGAACCCTTATGATCACTCGGCTAAGCATGCCTCTCCTCAATATGCCTTGTCCATTGCTGTTCTGGTTAGTATTTATTGTCATATTTCACAGTAGAGCCTCTAGCCCTGCTCAATATGCCTTATCCAACCCTTCAGTTCCACCTCCCACACATGCGATGACATCACCTGGTTTAAATGTTTCTGAAGACAATATCTCTTTCATCACCACTCAATGCCTAGGTTTACCTCCACTGTATTTACGTCCTACCATACCTTTGTCTGTACATTTATGCCTTTAATCTATTTTATCGCCCCCTGAAACCTGTTCTTTTTACTCTCGGTTCAGAACGTCCTAGACGACCAGTCATTATAGCCTTTAGCCGTACCCTTATCCTACTCCTCCTCTGTTCCTCTGGTGATATAGAGGTTAATCCAGGCCCTGCAGTGCCTAGCTCCACTCCTATTCCCCAGGCGCTCTCATTTGTTGACTTGTGCAACCGTAAAAGCCTTGGTTTCATGCATGTTAACGTTAGAAGCCTCCTCCCTAAGTTTGTTTTATTCACTGCCCTAGCACACTCTGCCAACCCGGATGTCCTAGCCGTGTCTGAAAGGATATTGACCTCATCCCGTCAGTAGAGGATGCCTGGTTGTTCTTTAAAAGTGCCTTCCTCACCATCTTAAATAAGCATGCCCCATTCAAGAAATTTAGAACCAGGAACAGATATAGCTCTTGGTTCTCTCCAGACCTGACTGCCCTTGACCAGCACAAAAACATCCTATGGCGTTCTGCATTAGCATCGAACAGCTCCCGTGATATGAAACTTTTCAGGGAAGTCCGGAACCAATATACACTGGCAGTTAGGAAAAGCCAAGGCTAGCTTCCTGTAACACAAACTAAAAAATGTTCTGGGACACTGTAAAGTCTATGGAGAATAAGAGCACCTCCTCTAAGCTGCCCACTGCATTGAGGATAGGAAACGCTGTCACCACCGATAAACCCACAATAATTGAGAATTTCAATAAGCATTTTTCTACGGCTGGCCATGCTTTCCACCTGGCTACCCCTACCCCGGTCTACAGCCCTGCACCCCCCTTAGTAACTCGCCAAAGCCTCCCCCATTTCTCCTTCTCCCAAATCCAGTTAGCTGATGTTCTGAAAGAGCTGCGAAATCTGGACCCCTACAAATCAGCCGGGCTAGACAATCTGGACCCTTTCTTTTTAAAATGATCTGCCGAAATTGTTGCAACCCCTATTACTAGCCTATTCAACCTCTCTTTCGTGACGTCTGAGATTCCCAAAGGCTGGAAAGCAGCTGCGGTCATCCACCTCTTCAAAGGGGGAGACACTCTTGACCCAAACTGCTAAAGGTCTTTGAAAGCCAAGTTAACAAACAAATTACCGACCATTTCGAATCCCACCGTACTTTCTCCGCTATGCAATCTGGTTTCAGGGCTGGTCATGGGTGCACCTCAGCCACGCTCAAGGTCCTAAATGACATCATAACTGCCATCGATAAGAGACATTATTGTGCAGCCGTTTTCATTGATCTGGCCAAGGCTTTCGACTCTGTTAATCACCACATCCTTATCGGCAGACTCGACAGCCTTGGTTTCTCAAAAGATTGCCTTGCATGGTTCACCAACTACTTCTCCGATAGAGTTCAGTGTGTCAAATCAGAGGGCCTGTTGTCCAGGCCTCTGGCAGTCTCTATGGGGGTGCCACAGGGTTCAATTCTTGGGCCGACTCTCTTCTCTGTATACATCAATGATGTCGCTCTTACTGCAGGTGAGTCTCTGATTCACCTCTACGCAGACGACACCATTCTGTATACTTCTGATCCCTCTTTGGACACTGTGTTAACTACCCTCCAGACGAGCTTCAATGCCATACAACTCTCCTTCCGTGGCCTACAACTGCTCTTAAACACAAGTAAAACTAAATGCATGCTCTTCAACCGATCGCTGCCCGCACCTGTCCCCCTGTCCAGCATCACTACTCTGGACGGTTCTGTCTTAGATTATGTGGACAACTACAAATATATAGGTGTCTGGTTAGACTGTAAACTCTCCTTCCAGACTCACATCAAACATCTCCAATCTAAAATTAAATCTAGAATTGGCTTCCTATTTCGCAACAAAGCATCCTTCACTCATGCTGCCAAACATACCCTCGTAAAACTGACCATCCTCACCGATCCTCGACTTCGGTGATGTAATTTACAAAATAGCCTCCAATACTCTACTCAACAAATTGGATGCAGTCTATCACAGTGCCATCCGTTTTGTTACCAAAGCCCCATATACCACCCACCACTGTGACCTGTACGCTCTCGTTGGCTGGCCCTCGCTTTACACTCGTCGCCATATCCACTGGCTCCAGGTCATCTACAAGTCCCTGCTAGGTAAAGTCCCACCTTATCTCAGCTCGCTGGTCACCTTAGCAGCACCAACCCGTAGCACGCGCTCCAGAAGGTATATCTCACTGGTCACCCCCAAAGCCAATTCCTCCTTTGGCCGCCTCTCCTTCCAGTTCTCTGCTGCCAAAGACTGGAACGAACTACAAAAAAACTCTGAAACTGGAGACACTTATCTCCCTCACCAGATTTAAGCACCAGCTGTCAGAGCAGTTCACAGACCCCTGCACCTGTTTATAGCCCAACTAACTACCTCATCCCCTACCGTATTATTAATTTATCTTGTTCCTTTGCACCCCAGTTTTTCTACATTGCACATTCATCTACTGCACATCTACCATTCCAGTGTTAAAATGCTATTTTGTAATTTACTTTGCCACCATGGCCTATTTATTGCCTTACCTTCTTTATCTTACCTCATTTGCACTCTTTGTGTATATATATTTGTTTTTTTTCTACTGTATTATTGACTGTATGTTTGTTTTACTCCATGTGTAACTCTGTGTTGTATGTGTCGAACTGCTTTGCTTTATCTTGGCCAGGTCGCAGTTGTAAATGAGAACTTGTTCTCAACTTGCCTACCTGGTTCAATAAAGGTGAAATAAAATGTGTTTATATCTGTGACCTGCATTTATAGGCTCATTGGACCTCCTGAAAGATGCAGGATGGGGCTGTGACTATCCTTTAGCTGCATGAAGGGACAGGTGTAAGCTTAGCCGCTAGTGAATATTTGATGCTTCACTACGCAGTGTCAATAGGAGGTGGTAGTGAGGGAGACGTAGACTGAGTCCTAAATGGAAACCTTTTCTCTACATAGTGCTCTACCTTTGACCCTATGGGCCCTTGTCAAAAGTTGTGCACTATAGGAAATAGGGTGCCATTTAGGATACAGCCGAGCTTAGTTCAGTGGGCTGGCGCCTGGCTGGAAGCTCCCTGCATTAGCTAATTATTCATTATGCAGATCTGGTCTCACCCAGCCAGTCTCCAGCCCAGCGCTGCTGCAGCACCTTGTTCATTTATTGAGGAGAGAAAATAAGGAGAGGCAGGATTCATCTACTCCTCTCACTCTGTCTCACTCTCTCTCTCTCTCTCTGCCTCTTTCTCTCTCTGCCTCTCTCTCTCTCTCTCTCTCTCTCTCTCTCTGCCTCTTTCTCTCTCTCTCTCTCTCTCTCTCTCTCTGACTCGCTGACTCTCTGTCTTTCTGTCTCTGTGTCTCTGTCTCTCTCTCTCTCTGTCTCTCTCACCCTCTCTCTGCCTGTCCCTGTCTCTCTGTCCCTGTCTCTCTGTCCCTGTCTCTCTGTGTCTGTCTCTTTCTCTCTCTCTCTCTCTAACTCTCTCTCTCTCTCACTCTCTCTCTCTCTCTGTGTCTGTCTCTCTCGCTCTGTGTGTCTTTGTCTCTCTCTCTGTTTCCCTCTGTCTCTCTCTCTCTCTCTGTTTGTCACAGAGTTTAACTCTCTCTCTTGATCAGCGAACTGTGTGCGTGTGTGCGTAGAGCTGAATGTGCCCAACCATGGGACCCAATCCATTACACATAATCTATTCATTTTGCTATAAAAGCTACTTCTCCCGGGTGGGTCCAAGGTGTAGCCTGGTCTGCGTCCCAAATGGCACCCTATTCTCTATATAGTGCACTACTTTGGACCAGACCCCACAATGTAGGGAATAGGGTACCATTTAGTAGGCACCCTCTGGACTACTGCTGCTCCCTTCATCACACTATCTAGTGCAGGGGTGTCATGCACCCCAAAATTCTGAGGGGACACAAGGTACGTGTTGTTGTAGAGGGTTGGTCTGGAGGGGGGCTTAGCCCGCTGTCCGTAAGTCGGAAAATTTAGAATTTTTCAAACACCTGAAACAGCTTTTTCCTACAATGTAAAGCCATAATCATTAGACCTAATTGTATGTAAAAAATGTATATTTTTCTACATCGCATATCTAAGCATACAGTGCTTTCAGAAAGTATTCACACCCCTTGACTTTTTCCACACTTTGTTGTGTTACAACCTGAATTTAAAATGGAATTATGCTTTTGGAAATGTTTACAAATGAATTCAAAATTAAAAGCTGAAATGCCTTGAGTCAATAATTATTCAACACTTTTGTATTGGCAAGCCTAAATAAGTTCAGGAGTAAAAATGTGCTTAATTTACAAGACACATAATAAGGTGCATGGACTCACTCTGTGTGCAATAATAGTGTTTAACATGATTTCTGAATGACTACCTCATCTCTGTACCCCACACATACAATTATCTGTAAGGTCTGTCAGTCAGGCAGTGAATTTCAAAAACAGATTCAACCACAAAGACCAGGCAGGTTTTCCAATACCTCACGCACTTATTGGTAGATGGGTAAAAAACAACATCTTAACATTATTAATTACACTTTGGATGATGTATCAATACACCCAGTCACTACAAAGATACAGCCGTCCTTCCTAACTCAGTGGCCGGAGAGGGAGGAAACCTCTCAGGGATTTCACCATGAAGCCAATGGTGACTTTAAAAACAGTCAGAGTTACCCAGTCACTGTGATACGAGAAAATTGAGGATGGATCAACAACATTTTAGTTTCTCTACAATAATAACCTAAATGACAGAGTTAAAAGAAGGAAGCCTGTACAGAATAAACATATTCAAAAACATGCATCCTGTTTGCAAAAAGGCACTAAAGTAAAACTGCAAAAAAATTGCATTTTTTTTTTTGAGGTCTTGGCTGATTTCTTTAGATTTTCCCATGATGTCAAGCCAAGAGGCACTGAGTTTGAAGGTAGGCCTTGAAATACATCCACAGGTACACCTCCAACTGACTCAAATTATGTCAATTAGCCTATCAGAAGCTTCTAAAGCCATGACTTCATTTTCTGGAAATTTCCAAGCTGTTTAAAGGCACAGTCAACTTAGTGTAGGTAAACTTCTGACCCACTGGAATTGTGATACAGTGAGTTATATGTGAAATAATCTGTATTTAAACAATTGTTGGAAAAATTACTTGTGTCATGCACAAAGTAGATGTCCTAATCGACTTGCCAAAACTATAGTTTGTTAACAATACATTTGTGGAGTGGTTGAAAAACGAGTTTTAATGACTCCAACCTAAGTGTATGTAAACTTCCAACTTCAACTGTGTATATATATATGTACATTTGCTAACATTTCTAAAAACCTGTCCTTAATGTTTTGTATACTCAGTGTATATACTGTATCTCTTGTCTGCACCTCTGGCTGTTCTCTCCAGTAAGTGTACTTTACAGTACTTTTTACTTTACTTTTTTGATGTGTAGCCTACAGCTGGGACAATAAACCGAAAATTTGTGACAACGACCATACAGATCACTTTTCGCAGGCATTTAGCTGATATCGTTCATTATGTTAAGTAGCCTATACTAGAGAAATGTGATGTTTGAAATGAAGTACGTTTGCTGCCATCATACTGTAGGCCTATGGCTGCATTGGCGATGCATTCCATATGAAAAGCTGCTAAATGAATCGATTCACATAGCTGAAATACTGAGAGAGGGTGCCAATCAAATAAAACAGATTGGAGATCTTACACACAAAAATTAAACATTGATTTGAGAACACAACACAGAAACACAGACACATTAGAGACAAACCCCTTCCCCTCTTTATTGCAGGATTAGTCAACATTGACACTTGTTCATTTTGAATAGTTTAACAATTAAAGCAAGTTTAAACACTTCACTTCAAAGAATCAATACTTCATCACTTCAAACAGTACAAATAAGCTAACTTGTAAAGATGAGACATCTCAGTCTAAACAACAATAGATGATTGGCTATTATTACTAAAGCATTTCAGGTGAACAAAAAAACTAAATTCCAGCGGTGGTCAACCTCGCTCCACTGATCCCTGATCTACTGGGTGAGCAGACTTCTCAACTCATTAGATTAGATACATTAAATCAGGTGGGAGATTGCTGCACTGAAACAGAAGCCTGCGCACCCAGCACATTGTATGTGTGATGTTTAACTGTATTTTTGGATAGGCCTACACATATAAGCCATGGCGTATAGGAGATAACCGTAGTCTCCTGGGGCGTTCATTGGGACCTCTCTCTTCATCTGGCACCCTATTTCCTCTCTCTTTCACAGCTTTCCATAGCTGAGGACAGAAAACATAAAAAAAACAGGATTCATTATACTAAAATTAGACAGCACTGAATATTATCTTGCTATTATCTCTCTGTCCTCAACATTTTCCCCTCTAGGGACTGGAACTGGAGAATCTTTTCATAATGTCCTCCCACAAAATTACCTGCCCTATCCAGTAGCCTACACGCTCCATTTACCGACGGCTGGAGCTGCAATTTCACCTTCTTCCATGGCTGTTATCTACAAATGCATATGGATTTTAATTCCCAATAATTACATCAAGACAGCTAGCTAATAGAAATTTAGTTAGCTGATGACATTTAATTAACTTAGCTAAACAGTGTGTAAAGTTAGCTCAGTTGAGTTAGCCTACAGTAGAGCTGGGCAATATGGCCTAAAAATCATATCTAGATTTTTTCAAACTTATGGCTGATTCACAATCTACAGAACCAGTCAAAAGTTTGGACACACCTACTCATTTTTCTTTATTTTTACTATTTTCTACATTGTAGAATAAGTTAAGACATCAAAACTATGAAATAACACATATGGAATCATGTAGTAACCAAAAAGGTGTTAAACTAATCAAAATATATTTTAGATTTGATATTCTTCAAAGTAGCCACCCTTTGCCGTGATGACCGCTTTGTACACTTTTGTTAACTTCTAACTCTATTGTAGTAAAATAATGTTTTGGTGTCCATATGACCGATTCTGTCTGAAAGGAAGAAACGAGTTGAAACCGCTTGTCAGAGAGGAAGAAGTGATCTGTGGTAGGGGCTTGGTGTATGTGTAAATGGGAAGTTTCACACAGCCTACAGTCATTGTACACGCCACAGGAGCGAAGGAACCAAAAAGACAACATGAGAAAAAGTGGCCTATACAGGCATGTGGAATATCGCATTCTAATTAATCAAATTAATGAAGTATATCGCCTAGCCTACAAAGTGGCCTACTGTAGCTAGCGAGCTAGCTTATAATACATTGTTTTTTAACATTAAAAAAATGTATTTACTTACTTGAATAGGTTCTCCTACTGTCTCCGTTTTTTGGTGTCCTTACATAAACAAAATAAAGGGCAATCATCACAATATTTTCGGTGGTAGCAAAGTGTAGCCAGCAGCCATGTGGACAAGGAAAAAAGTGTTTGTCTCCAGAACGGTTTAGAATGTGTTGTGATGTTTGACTTTTACCAGCGTAATCCACTTTCAATTTGAATAAATATGAATCACAGACTGTCGGCCACACTTGACAACTTGAAAACTAGAATATGCAACAACAACAACAACCTGCACGGAACACAGTGTCGCACATAACACCCAGCAGCCCATCTACGGGCGTGTGGGGCAAGGTCCTTGAAATGTAACATCCAATCAAAATCTTGCTGCTGGGAGCCAGTGGACCATTCAAACCGTTTTTCCAAAACAAATTATCCAGACCTCCCAGGGAGGCGTGACAACGACATGATTTTTGAGGTATGGCAACGCAAGACTAAGGGAATAGAAATGAGCTGAAAATGAAAGCCTTGTTTCTCTCAGGACTCCAAAGCTTATGAATATATGCGTCTGTGAATGTTGTTGGAGTTTCTGTTGACAGCTCATATCATATCAAGAGGTCTCCACAGAGGAAAACAGACAGACAGGGCTCCTGGCAGCTAGGGGCCGGGGGCAGGAACAGGCTCACTCCGTTCTGCACTAATCATGACATCACCACCCCCTTTCCTCTCCTCTCACAAAACAACTCTTGATACATTGTGGAATTGTATTCGTCCACCTCCATCCCCCTCTGTTTCTCCTCTGTCTCTCTCTGTTGTGTTTGTGCCGTGAGGTGTCTCATCCAGTGGTGGGGACTACCTTATATCGGTCTGTCTGTCTCTGTCTCTGTCTGTCGCACTACGCAGCCAGGCCGTGAAAGCTCAGACTCTGACAGCTCTTATCTTTTTACTCTGAATCTTAATCTATTGTGTACAGCAGAAAGTGAGTGGCTTTGGGCTATTATTGTTCAGTCAAACATCTACCACTGCTGTGCTGGAACAATTACATTGGGCTGCTGCTGTATGAGTAATGAGTTTAATCACCTCTATATAGCTGAAGTGAAATGGTGCAGGAGTCACACCAGTATTACATAGGCTATCTGCTCACCTCTCTGAGATAGACACAGAGGCTTTGTAGAGGCTGTGTTTGGGTTGTATGTGTAGGTATTAGTGTGTCCATCGTCCATCCCCCAACAAATTATTAGCAACAAATGGAGAGAGAGTGCAGGGGAGGCTATCTGTGTTTCACCGCTGGCTGGCTGCTGCAGGCCTAATGGGGATGTGGAAGGTGTAATGGGTGTGAGTGATCTATCACCAGAAACACACCGAGGTGACAGATCAGTGCCACAGCAATTACCATAACACATAGGGTATACAGAGCCTTCAGAAAGTATTCACACCCCTTGACTTATTCCACATGTTGTTGTTACAGCCTGAATTGTTTTATTTCACCCATCTACACACACTACCCCATAATGACAAAGTGAAAACATGTTTTTAGAAATGTTTACACATTTATTGAAAATGAAATACAGAAATATCTCATTTACATAAGTATTCACACCCCTGAGTTAATACATTAGAATCACCTTTGGCTGTTATTACAGCTGTGAGTCTTTTTGGGTAAGTCTCTGAGAGCTTTACAGACCTGGATTGTACAATATTTGCCCAGTATTCTTTTCAAAATTCTTCAAGCACTGTCACATTGGTTGTTGATCATTGCTTGCACTGGCAGACTTATCATTAGGCTGGAGAGGCAATTGCCTCAAGCCTCACATCATCAAGGGGTCTCATGAGCTGGGCATAAAACAAATATATATTTTAAACAAAAAATATTATTTCTCTGCCTTCCGCATCAGCGGTGTTTGTCAGACCAGGAGACATCCCGAAAATCGGTCTTCTCATGAAAACATCTGTAGTGTCCGAACCTTTTGGGCTACACACTACACCCTTCTATGGAAAGATGGGACTCTCACAAACAGTATGGTGTTCACCGTTTTGTTCTACGACTCCACAAGTGCCACGAGACTTGTATGAAGGTAAGCCAGTACTGGGCTTAAATATTTATGGAAATGAATAAGGCATTTCCACTTAAAAGGTATATGAGTAATTCAACGATTATAATTTTGTTCCCCCCCTGAGCACTCAGATATGAGAGACACTTCAAAACCAAATCATTTTTACTATAAAAATGAAGTATCTGTTTTTCCATGTATGAATCTGTTATTAAACGCGTTTCTATGGGCTAAAGCAGTAAGGCCAAATTCAATGTTTCATCAAATCCTTTATGAATATATATGTTTTATGCCTACAGGGGTCCTAAAAATCTAAATCAAATAGCTAAATGATCTTTGGTATGACCATCTTAAAACAATTTATGTTAGTTTAGTAGAAACCCAATCTCGCATTTATTTAGTAAAAACACTGATAATGCTGCTGATAATACTGCATCATTGTCAAGTCAAAGACAGAGGACATGTACTGTACAGTGCCTTAAAAATTTATTCATACATCTTCATATTTTATTGTGTTACAAAGTGGGATTAAAATGGATTTAATTGTAATTTTTTGGTCAGCAATCTACAATAATAAAAAAAAAAAAAGATTCATAGAAATTAAAAAACTAAAATATAGTCGTTGCATAAGTATTCAGCTCTCTCAGTCAATGAGTTTTGAAACCTTTGGCAGCTGTGAGTCTTCTTGGGTAAGTCTCTAAGAGCTTTACACACCTGGATTGTATTATTTTTATGATTCTTTAAGCTAGTTTAGACAGCAATTTTCAAGTCTTGCCATAGATTTTCACAAAGATTTAAGTCAAAACTGTAACTTGGCCACTCTGGAACATTCACTGTCATCTTGATAAGCAACTCCATTGTAGATTTGGCCTTGTGTTCTAGGTTATTGTCCTGCTGAAAGGTGAATTCATCTCCCAGTGTCTGGTGGCAAGCAGACTGAACCAGGTTTTCCTCTAGGATTTTGCCCATGGTTAGCTCCCTTCCGTCTCTTTTTTATTTCCTGAAAAACTCCCCAGTCCTTAACGATTACAAGCATACCCATAACATGGTTTAGTCTGCTTTCCACCAGACACCACTATGCTTGAAAATATGGAGAGTGGTACTCAGTAATGTGTTATATTGGATTTGTACTGAACATAACACTTTGTATTCAGGACAAAAAACTTTATTTCTTTGCCACATTTTTTGCTGTATGACTTTAGTGCCTCGTTGCAAAAGGAATGCTTGTTTTGGAATATTTTTATTCTGTACTTTTTTGGGGGGGGCGGTAGATCAGCTTTAATATTGCAGATAGATTGTAGCTTCCATCAATATAATTGTCTACATCACTTCCAATCCCCCATATATTTTTTTGCCATAGAGCTGTGCTGAATTGATATTACTCTATCTGTCAGACTATATGCTCTAGCACACACAGGACAGGGTGGGGAGGTGGGGGCGATGGGGACCTTCAACACTGGAGACAGTTCTTCCACCAATTATTTGGTCGTTATTTTCCCCCAGAGCACGATTGCTTGTCAAGGTGACAAAATCCCATTTGGTGGTATCTTGATGAATCGTGGGCACATTTTGCTATGCAAAGATCATGAAGGTGAACTGATAGTTCTGTTCTGAGAACAAAAGGTATTGAGGTAGTAATGATCAGATATAATGGTGGTTCCTGCCAGGCCAGGCTTCTATCTGGGTTATGTTGGTGGGAGTGGCTCTGGCTCTGGCTCTGCTGGGTTTCTAATGAGAAGTAGCTCTCAGAGAATCATGTCTAGTGGTTGGATGTTTAGGGGGATGCTTGTGACTGTGTGAAGTGTCCATATGTACAGTGCCTTGCAAAAGTATTCATCCCCCTTGGCGTTTTTCCTATTTTATTGCGTTACAACCTGTAATTTAAATTGATTTTTATTTGGATTTCATGTAATGGACATACACAAAATAGTCCAAATTAGTGAAGTGAAATGAAAACAATTATTTATTTAAAAAAAATAAACAGAAAAGTGGTGCGTGCATATATATTCACCCCATTTGCTATAAAGCCCCTAAATAAGATCTGGTGCAACTAATTACCTTCAGAAGTAACATAATTAGTTAAATAAAGTCCACCTGTGTGCAATCTAAGCATCACATGATCTGTCACATGATCTCAGTAAATATACACCTGTTCTGAAAGGCCCCAGAGTCTGCAATACCACTAAGCAATGGGCACCACCAAGCAATCGGCACCATGAAGACCAAGGAGCTCTCCAAACAGGTCAGGGACAAAGTTGTGGAGAAGTACAGATCAGGGTTGGGTTAGGAAAGATTATGGCACCACAACAAACCTGCCAAGAGAGGGCCGCCCATGAAAACTCACGGACCAGGCAAGGAGGGCATTAATCAGAGGCAACAAAGAGACCAAAGATAACCCTGAAAGAGCTGCAAAGCTCCATAGCGGAGATTGGAGTATCTGTCCATAGGACCACTTTAAGCCATACACTCCACAGACCTGGGCTTTACGGAAGAGTGGCCAGAAAAAAGCCATTGCTTAAAGAAAAAAATAAGCACATTTGGTGTTCGTCAAAAGGCATGTCGCAGACTCCCCAAACATATGGAAGAAGGTACTCTGGTGAGATGAGACTAAAATGGAGCTTTTGGGCCATCAAGGAAAACGCTATGTCTGGCGCAAACCCAACACCTCTCATCACCCCATGAACACCATCCTCACAGTGAAGCATGGTGGTGGCAGCATCATGCTGTGGGGATGTTTTTAATTGTCAGGGACTGTGAAACTGGTCAGAATTGAAGGAATGATGGATGGCGCTAAATACAGGGAAATTCTTGAGGGAAACCTGTTTCAGTCTTCCAGAGATTTGAGACTGGGACGGAGGTTCACCTTCCAGCAGGACAATGACCCTAAGCATACTGCTAAAGCAACACTCGAGTGGTTTAAGGGGAAACATTTAAATGTCTTGGAATGGCCTAGTCAAAGCCCAGACCTCAATCCAATTGAGAATCTGAGGTATGAATTAAATATTGCTGTACACCAGCGGAACCCATCCAACTTGAAGGAGCTGGTTCAGTTTTGCCTTGAAGAATGGGCAACAATCCCAGTGGCTAGATGTGCCAAGTTTATTGAGACATACCCCAAGAGACTTGCAGCTGTAATTGCTGCAAAAGGTG
>QNTS01002429.1:43946-57718 GCA_003317085.1 Hucho hucho
TGTCTACAGATACACCATATTAATGAAGGTGTGGCGGAGGTATGTCTACAGATACACCATATTCTGACCTTGACTTAATTCCACTACCTTTACGCGCGAGGAAACCATGAATAAGGTCTAGTGGCCCTACCAGTTCCAAGAAGAAAAAGCATTTACTTTATTTTTCCGATAGAAATAACATCATTCTCCATGCACTGTAATTTACAACTTGATAAGAGCTAGGTAAATTAGTCATCCGTTTGGATAAGGGAATTATAAATTACACTTGTTTTAGATAGTTTACCTTATAATCGCTGGAGACAAATGTGAAACCAGTCATATGGCAGCAAACTGAAGCATATCAACATATCACTTTTCCAACAGTGAAGTTTATGAAATGCTCTGCCAGAATAAAAATTGTATGGCCTTTTAACTTGCAGGGATGGGCATAATTATACGCTACCCGACTTTATTTGTTTCCTATTTCTATCATGTTAAATAATAGCCACTATCAGTATCGACCGTCAGTAGGCCTAATAACCACACATATTCAACTGCCAATTTACTGTTAGTTCCCTTCAGTTGGTATAGCCTACATTATCATTCCATATAATTACATTGTTTTGTTTACCTTCATTTGCTTCCTCTGTAAACTCTGTCACTGCCGTGTGGCTGTTGCTGAGTATCATTAGTAACAGTTGATAATATAACAAATAAACAAACATGTAGACAAATTAAATTGTTATGGAGAGGAGCACAGACCAAGCCGTAACAGTGTGAACCCGACGCATGGCGCAATACTTGGCTGTGTCATCACACAGTACCATGGTTAGTGCAGGCAATAGAGTATAGCCTACTATTGTACACTATTCTCCCTATCATAATTGTATGTACACTAATATTCCAACATTACAATGGGTTAAAGAACTGAATGTGGCAATGTTCAGAATGAATCAAACCACCCTTTTCTTTCTTTCGTGCGTAAAGGCTCTCAAAACATATATTTTTTTTTTCATAAATACTTTCCTAACCCTAAATAATCTACAAGATCAGAGTATTTTTTTTAATCTACCAAATTGGTGCTGAAACGGAGACGTTTATGCATGTATTTAGATGGCTTTCTTTCATTGGACCCTAATATTCTGAACCTGTTCTCTCAATAAATTCTGTTGACAATATTCGAACTAAACGTCTCACTGTATTTAAAGGGATGGCTTAAGTTAAATGTACTGAAAACCCTTTTGAATGAAAACTCCAGGAGAAAATCTGTTGGGCAGCAAGTGGGAGGGTTTTCAGCAGTTTAATTACATTTATTCAGTGCGTGCAAGGGAACCACGCCTGCCACGCCCATTACGCACCTTCAAATAAAATAAAAGTTTATTTGTCATAGAATTATGGTCAGATTTGCCAAATGGAGGGCGGGGGAGAGCTTTGTATACATCTCTGTGTGTGGAGTAAAGGTGATCTAGAGTTTTTTTACCCTCTGGTTGCACATGTGACTTTCTGGTAAAATGTGGTAAAACTGATTTAAGTCCCCGGCCACTAGAAACGCCACTTCTGGATGAGCATTTTCTTGTTTGCTTATGGCCTTATAGAGTAAGGTAAGTCTGAGGTAAGGTAAGTCTCAGTAGTTGGTATTCATAAAGTAAGTCTGAATACCGACTACTGAGAAGCGTAATTTCCTATTTCGGAATCAGGCCCTATATGAATAACACTGTTTACATTCCACACACTGTAAACACATTTAAACTCATCCTAAACAAGGTACTTTGTGGTGTAACAGTATATCTCCATCCAAACGCCAGTGGATGTTTAAAGTGTCTGTACTGTATGTGTAAAGCCTTGTGTGTGTGTGTGTGTGTGTGTGTGCATGCGCGCGTTTGTGTGTGCGTGCGTGTGAGAGAGAGAGATGTTTGCTACTAGGAAGAGTTTATTTTGAAGCAAACCAGAGATGCTCTGACTGGCTGTTATGAAGATGTAAAAATACAATCTTAGTCAGAAGTGTTTCCATGAGACTGTCTGTTTGGAAGTAAGCAGTGCTTAATGGGATATAGTGGGGAAGATTTCCAATATTTGTAAATTAATTCTGAGAGAATTAATATAGTCATATTCAGTAGCCAGAGAAAGGTAGTAGCCTGGAGCGATTGACAAATAGCTAACTGTCCAAAAAGCTAAAATATTCGATAGCGTGAGCCAGGTGAATCTGGATAGGGAGTAGGTCTCAATGAGTGTCTCAATGAGTGAATAGCGTTTTACCTATTTCTTCACAGTATAATGCACTACTGAAAAAGTTATACCGGCAAAGTTTGTCGGCTTTATCAGTGCACTAAACAGAGACATCCGTCTGCACTGGCTGGCCAGCCCAGCTGTCTGCCCTCATTTCACTACAGTCTTAGGGAACTTCTGTTAGCGCTGGCTGAAGAGAGAGACACACACAGACTTAACATGCCTCTCTCCTAGCTCCTTTCCACCATAAGTGCACATGTTTTCTGAGAAACTTACTGCGGGCTAACATGGCTCCCTGGAGTGCAGCGCATTCAAAGACCCAGGAACATGAAGTCTCAGTCAGATTGAGGACAGTGCTAGAGCACTCTATCCCCTTTGGGCCCTGGTCAGAAGTCGTGCACTATGGGCCCTGGTCAGAAGTAGTACATCATATAGGTAGCAGGGTGTCATTTGAGATGAAGCGGGGCCCTCCCCTCTTCAGGTTCAGGTTACACACCCTGAAGCAGCTGAGTTTCCGTACAACTTAATGACCAGGTCCCATTCTCCCTGGGCAGCTTGAGGGTGATAGGGAAGAGACTCAGGACCCAGTGACATTCAGTCAACTGCTGCATAAAGTAGCTTTGGGTAATATTAGCTTATCTTTACTTTAACACCCTTTACAGACCCTTTTCGGTATGTTGTCTGTAAAAAAATGAAAACTAGCAACATTTTTATCACATTCTTGCCAGGATAAGCCTTTTATATCTCCTGTGCACATGCCGGAACGTTTAGGAGTGGGAGTAGACATGGGGCGATGTGGGTGGACGTCTTTTTTAATAAATACATTGAATATCAACCACCACAAAGAAACCATATATTATAAGACTAATAAAATGTATTTTCAAAACAATAGAATATCATATTTTGAGTTGAATGATGTTACTGGTCTGTGCAGTCTATAGGCTACATGGCTGTGCCATGCACAGGAAATCAATAGTTACACGTCAACACAGATGTGTTTTATAGTAGGCTTCGAATACAAGGAAATATAACAGAATAAAATACAAATAATATTTTTCCCACACAACTTTGCATCACGGCTAGTGTAAACATGTGGAACCACTGTCATATAAAAGGAAATGTGATATTTTGGAACAGAGCCCATGCTTTTTTGATCCACGCTTCATCTCTTTCCTACCCTCACAGCACTGTGTTAGGGAGCAGGCGTGGGGTCTCATATTGAGAGTGTCTTCATCTCTTTCCTACCCTCACAGCACTGTGTTAGGGAGCAGGCGTGGGGTCTCATATTGAGAGTGTCTTCATCTCTTTCCTACCCTCACAGCACTGTGTTAGGGAGCAGGCGTGGGGTCTCATATTGAGAGTGTCATGATACTGACAGAAAATAATAGATATCCTATTGTTAGATATTACTGCACGGTCGGAACCAGAAGCACAAGCATTTCGCTATACTCACACTACCATCTGCTAACCATGTTTATGTGACCAATACAATTTGATTTGATTTGATTTTCTCGTGTTTATATTTCACAACCTCCACAGGCTTTTGGAGTTGCCTGTACTGATCGAGCAAAATAATAGCCCTACACTTGATTTAGGCTACATTATTGCATGCTAAATGTTTCTGATTGTAGATGAGCTATACCACTTCCACTATAGCCCAGCCAGAGAAAGCCAAATATACAGACAGAGATTTAGTGAAACAAAATCACATTGATTGGTTAAGATAATTCATAGGGTCGGGAGTAGGCATAGGCAACTAAGCGACTGCGAGGGACGAGAAAACAATCCACTTGTTAAGCTACATAACATGCTGGCAAAATGTTCTAATCAGTGCTAATAAATGATTAAACTAGACAAGATGATCATGAGCAGCACTCACCACAACCTAGCTAACATTTCCACAGCCTAATTGTAGCCTAATCAATATCCTAATGGAGATTCAGTGAAAAGAAAGATCTGACATTGATTGACTTCAAGTCCCCACACTAGTCTCAAAGCAGTGCGAAACGGTTATAAAAAATTTAGAACTGAAATATCACATTTACATAAGTATTAAGACACTTTACTCAGTTGAAGCACCTTTGACAGTGATTACAACCTCGAGTCTTCTTGGGTATGACGCTACAAGCTTGGCACATTTGTATTTGCAGGTCCTCACAAGCTCTGTCAGGTTGGATGGGGAATGTTGCTGCACAGCTATTTTCAGGTTTCTCCAGAGACGTTAGATCAGGTTCAAATCCGGGCTCTGGCTGGGCCACTCAAGGACATTCAGAGACTTGTCCCAAAGCCACTCCTGTGTTGTCTTGGCTGTGTGCTTAGGGTCATTGTCCTATTGGAAGGTGAACCTTTGCCCCAGTCTGAGGTCCTGAGTGCCCTGGGGCAGGTTTTCATCAAGGATCCTCTGTACTTTGCTCTGTTAATCTTTTCCTCGATCTCCCAGTCACTGCCGCTGAAAAACATCCCCACAGCATGATGCTGCCACCACCATGCTTCACCGTAGGGATGGTGTCATGTTTCCTCCAGATGTGACACTTGGAATTCAGGCCAAAGAGTTCAATCTTGGTTTCATCAGACCAGAGAATCTTGGTGGTTCCAAACTTCTTCCATTTAAGAATGATGGAGGCCACTGTGTTCTTGGGGACCTTCAATGTTACATAAATGTTTTGGTGCCCTTCCCCAGATCTGTGCCTCGACACAATCCTGTCTTGGAGCTCTACTGACAATTCCTTCGACCTCTTGGCTTGGTTTTTGCTCTGACATGCAATGTCAACTGTGGGACCTTATATAGACAGGTGTGTGTCTTTCCAAATCATGTCCAATCAATTGAATTTACCACAGGTGGACTCCAGTCAAGTTGTAGAAACATCTCAAGGATGATCAATGGAAACAGGATGCACCTGAGCTCAATTTCAAGTCTCATAGCAACGGGTCTGAATATTTGCAAAAAATTCTAAAAACCTGTTTTCCCTTCGTCATTATGGTGTATTGTGTGTAGATTGATGAGAAATTGTTTCATTTAATCCATTTTATAATAAGGCTGTAACGTAACAAAATGTGGAAAAAGTCTAGAGGTCTGAATACTTTCCGAATGCACTGTATAAAGAAAAGTATGCAAAACGTTGGTGGGATGCTAAAGTGTGGAGGAAAAACATCTTGATTTGAAAGGTGTATGAGAGTGATAGACATTCTGGTCGCTTAAAAACCATCCAGACTTGTGATAAATGGTATTTGAATTTCAGAATTCCCCTCAAAAACACTTCAAAATCACACAGAAGGAGACAGAAAGTGTTTTTAGAGCCTGTCTTGGTGACCATGGTTGGGGTAGAGACCCTGTCTTGGTGACCATGGTTGGGGTAGAGACCCTGTCTTGGTGACCATGGTTGTGGTAGAGACCCTGTCTTGGCGACCATGGTTGTGGTAGAGACTCTGTCTTGGTGACCATAGTTGGGGTAGAGGACCTGTGGTGGTGACCATGGCTGGGGTAGAGGACCTGTGGTGGTGACCATGGCTGGGGTAGAGGGCCTGTGTTGGTGACCATGGCTGGGGTAGAGGACCTGTGGTGGTGACCATGGCTGGGGTAGAGGACCTGTGGTGGTGACCATGGCTGGGGTAGAAGACAGGTACAGACCGAAGCTCTTACTATCCTCACTCAGATGATAGTAGGCAGTACAGAGGAACGATGGTTCATTAGTTAAGCTAAAACTCTGTTTTGCCTTGGTCTCCTCCTGAGTGCTCTGACTTTTCTCTTAATGCTCTACTTTCTTTCCAGTGATATACAGTATGTTTCTTGTTTCCAAGCTGCTGAGAGGCAGGCAGAATTCACTGGACTATCTACGTTTGTGCCTTGCCAACATCCGCTGTGCAAATGTTTGTATTTCAACACTGCATGACATTTTCCACTTGTGGAACATTCACAAAGGCAACTGTATTGGACAGAGAGGTTGATTATGAACAGAAGGGTTTGACTATGACTTAATGTTTATGTATGAAAGCTTATATGCCACCAAATTGAAAACAGCACAGGATATTTTTCTTGAAGAGATGAATAGTAAATCGACAATGTGGGCCATGATATGAAGTTTAATTCAAACAACTTTTTTATTCTACTCTAATCTATTGTGTATTGATGAATCAGGTGTTATTTGCCTCGCTGCTCTTCTGTTGTATTCTCCAATCTGTCCTTAGGCCTCGGTCACAAATCTCAGCTTGGATGTTTTATCTGGAAAAATATTGTCCTGTTTACGTTTTTATTTCGTAATCATGCTTCCTCTCTTCCTTTGCTGAACACAATCACAGATTAAGGGCAAGAACCTTAGCACCATGTGATGTATTAGTTTTGATCAAATATGGGGTCTCTCTATGCAGTGTGCATAATGCAGCCTTTGAATATGCAATACGCTTTGAAGAAATCTAAAGGCCTTGGCCAGAGGGAGGGGATGGAGAAGATTTTACAAATAAAACACTCAGTATCCACCGCCTTCTGAGTCTTACACTACACTTCAGTTTAAGTTAGCTGCAGGCAGGGTGTTCTTATGTAAAATAGCATCTTTCTGTTCTTAATAGTTGAGGTGAAGAAGCTAGACCTTTGTCCCTCTATGACCATGCCTCCCATAGACACAGGTTCTAGGTGTTCTTAGAACCCTGTTCTTCTTAGAACAGCCATTCAGTGAGTTCACACTCAACACACTTCAGTGTAACCTTAAAGGTCCTCTGGTAAAATTGCTGTGAGGTGAGAAGAAACTCCGAACATTTTCTTTAAGGAAAGAGAGATCTGATCGATAATGCTGATGGTTGATGATTGCAAATGGGTCATTTTCTCTCTAACAGAAGTTGTTGCTATTTCCAGGGTAATTACCAAGTAGGCTTTGATAAATGAAGACAAACATTTGTGAAATCAATACCAATAATGCAGTAAAGTTCAGGTTTAAATACTCATCCCAAGAGATTGTGTATTAAAAAAGACATTAGGCCCAGTAAATCAATGTCTATAGCCATAGTGAAGCACAGTGTTTTGTTGTCACTGCATCTTTGAATTTGGGAGCACAGTACCAACAGTGAGGATCACGGTCATCATCTGGTTTCTTCATCGCTGTGCTGTATAATCATCCTGTGGGTTATCAGCAACACTGCACCTAGTTGTCTGATGTCAGGATACTTTGGTTGTAAACAAGTCTATTTCTCATTCTTACTATTCATACTGGTATGTCCTCATCCCCTTCTCACTCCGTTTACTTCCAGTTTTACGGGTCATTCACACTCAAAGATACAGGACTACATCAGCTCCACGCACCAATACACAAGTCACACACACTCATTCAAGTTCCAGTTCCAGTTCATGTTTGTCATATCCATGATACACATGGTGTACCCAGTCCAATGAAACGCTGACTTGCAGGTTCAGTCTCGATAATGCGACAATGATTTACAGTACAGTATTAAACGTGTGGGGGAAGGGGGGATTTGGAGAGCAAACTGTTTAAAGTGTTCAGTATTTACAGTAACACATATGCGTTTAGTAGAATAAGTTGTGGTGTTTGTGTAGCATGAATGTACACTGCCATTCAAAAGTTTGGACACACCTACAGTACACATTCCAGGGTTTTTGTTTATTTGTACTATTTTCTACATTGTAGAATAATAGTGAAGACATCAAAACTATGAAATAACATATGGAATCATGTAGTAACCAAATATTTTATATTTGAGATTCTTCAAAGTAGCCATCCTTTGCCTTGATGACAGCTTTGCACACTCTTGGCATTCTCAACCAGCTTCACTTGGAATGCTTTTCCAACAGTCTTGAAGGAGTTCCCACATATGCTGAGCACTTGTTGGCTGCTTTTCCGTCACTCTGCGGTCCATTTCATCCCAACCCATCTCAATTGGGCTGAGGTCGGGTGATTGTAGAGGCCGGGTGATTGTAGAGGCCAGGTCATCTGATGCAGCACCCCATCACTCTCCTTCTTGGTCAAATAGCCCTTATACAGCCTGGAGGTGTGTTTTGGGTCATTGTCCTGTTGAAAAACAAATTATAGTCCCACTAAGCGCAAACCAGATGGGATGGTGTATCGCTTCAGAATGCTGTGGTAGCCATGCTGGTTAAGTGTGACTTGAATTCTAAATAAATCACAGACAGTGTCAAAAGCAAAGCACCATCACACCTCCTCCTCCATGCTTCATGGTGGGAACCATTCACCTACTCTGCGTCTCACATGACACGCCGGTTGGAACCAAAAATCTCAAATTTGGACTCATCAGACCAAAGGACAGATTTCCACCAGTCTAATGTCCATTGCTCGTGTTTCTTGGCCCAAGCAAGTCTTTATTCTTATTGGTGTCCTTTAGTAGTGGTTTCTTTGCAGCAATTCGACGATGAAGGCCTGATTCACGCAGTCTCCTCTGAACAGTGAATGTTGAAATGTGTCTGTAAATTGAACTCTGTGAAGCATTTATTTGAGCTACAATCTGAGGTGCAGTTAATTGATGATTTCTGAGGCTGGTAACTCTAATGAACTTATCCTCTGCAGCGGAGGTAACTCTGGGTCTTCCTTTACTGTGGCGGTCCTCATGAGAGCCAGTTTCATCATAGCGTTTGACTTTTTTGCAACTGCACTTCAAGAAACTTTAAAGTTCTTGACATTTTACGGATTGACTGACCTTCATGTCTTAAAGTAATGATGGACTGTCGTTTCTCTTTGCTTATTTGTGCTGTTCTTGCCATAATATGGACTTGGTCTTTTAACAAATAGGGCTATCTTCTGTATACCATTCTTACCTTGTCACAACACAACTGATTTGCTCAAATGCATTAAGGAAAGAAATTCCACAAATGAACTTTAACAAGGCACACCTGTTAATTGAATTGCATTCCAGGTGACTACCTCATGAAGCTGGTTGAGAGAATGCCAAGAGTGTGTAAAGCTGTCATTAAGGCAAAGGATGGCTACTTTGAAGAATCTCAAATATAAAATATATATTTTGATTTGTTTAACACTTTTTTGTTTACTACATGATGTTATTTCATAGTTGTGATGTCTTCACTATTATTCTACAATGTAAAAAATAGTAAGAATTAAGAAAAACCCATAAATGAGTAGGTGTGTCCAAATGTTTGACTTTTACTGTATATGTGTGCGTAGCATGAATGTATGTGTGTGTGTGTGTGTGTGGAAGACATTGACAAACCATTTAATCACAAACCTCTCTCTTTCCTCATCATCTGTTGTTGATTGTTTCCCTCTTTGGGGCCAGTCCTAAGGGCCAGTCGTGAGGGCAGGTCCTGAGGGTCGGTCCTGAGGGCCAGTCGTGAGGGCCAGTCATGAGGGCCAGTCGTGAGCCCGTGTCTGTTCTTCAGGCCTACTCTCCTGTCAGTCTATATGTGGCACATGCTTGATTTTGACTAGCAATGAGCTGCAATTGCCCATCATGGCATCTGAGGGCCAGAAAGTTCAGACGAGAGGTTGATTACCCATGGTGATCCGTCAATCTTTCCTCATGACACTTAGAGTAGCTGCCAGAATACAATTGATGGAGAGATGTAGCTAGAGACAGGTAGAAATGGAGAGGGAGAGAGAGAGGAAAAGAGAGATAGATGGGGAGAGAGAAAGAGAACAAAAATATGTGATAAGAGCATTGGCTGGCGAGTCACACTGTCGACAGCCATTTGAAAAGGCGTTGCTTACTAAACCCATTCTGTCAGTGTTAATTAGAGAAGTCTTCATTGTTCTCTTTCTTTCTGTGCTATGCCAGCTTCACACTATGCTGTCAGTACCCCCAGCTTGTGTCAATGCGTTTCAGCATTAGCCGAATCAACTTAAAGTAACAAGTTTGTCTTCATTGTTAAAAGGCTGAAAATGTCCCCTCCAGACTAGAGACTGGGTCGCCAGAACTGAGACAGCTCACACACAGAGGATGATAGAATATCATGCAGAACAAATCATGAAAGAGCTTGGTGTCTTTCTGTGGAAGTGTGGTGGTAATGATTCATTTCTACTACAGAAAATACATCTGTTGAAGTGGGAGATTTTTAAGCATTCTCTGTTGACAATAACAGGGTTCTCTAGTATTCTAAACATATGAATAGTATTTTAACAGTAGATGAATGAATCTTGGGAGCCAGCTAACAGTGTGTCATGAAGGAGTTGGCTGCTTGAGAGACCTAATTAATCTTTCTAGCCAGCATCCATCTTTTTGCCCTTTGTTTCTACAAGGGCTGTGAGGATACCAGTATCGCAAATATTTTTTCCATGGCAAAAATGAAAACACAAAGCAGACCAATCTCTTTGGTCCTTTAAAAACCTGCTGTATGTAAAATATTGTGCTATAGCACAACATAATGGACGACAACATAATGGACGACAACATAATGATGTTTGTTTCCTCCATGGCAAAAATGAAAACACAAAGCAGACCAATCTCTTTGGTCCTTTAAAAACCTGCTGTATGTAAAATATTGTGCTATAGCACAACATAATGGACGACAACATAATGGACGACAACATAATGATGTTTGTTTCCAACATTAGGGCTGTTTTCCTAAAGAAGTTTGCTTGCCACGGTACTATCGACTATCGCGATACTGGTATCGTCCCAGCCCTACCCACTGGGCACAATTCAATGTCTATTCCACGTTGGTTCAGTGCAATTTAATTGAAATTAAGTGGAAACAACATTTATTCAACCAGTGTGTGCCCAGTAGGTAGTTTCTACTCCCCCCAGAGGTTCAGTTTGGGCTGACCCTAAACTGGCCAATTTGTTAAATTCCTCCCCTACCGTTGAGATATCTCTATGAACCTCTAACACAGTGTGCTTTTCCCTGCTCTGAGCCCTGTGGCAGTAATGTTCTGTGATGCTATGCTGCTTGGAGTTGAGAGTGTATTTGTGCCCTTCTAACAGTTTAAAGCAATTTCCCAATCCAGCCAGCCTTGTCAAACAGTGTGAAACGACCACCACCTGCTGTAGGATGTAAACAGCACTTAGAAAACCTTTCAAAGCCATCACTCTGCAGCTTTCCACAGGAACTCCAGCATTAGGTTTTAAACTGTCAGCACCTTGTCAGGAGAGATCTTTCCAGAGCTCTGTTGGATCTCAGAGATATAATTGTAATGGTTGTCCTCTGTTTAATATAGAACAGATACAGATGTAGGATCCTAATTTGATCACCCTGTTGCAGGATAACTTTCCTGCAATGTAGGAAATGTAAAATGTGTGTATTTGAAGTTTAAAAAGGCATCTGTTTACTGCTATTCTAACCCTGTCCTCTCTCTCTCTCCTCCCCAGTGTGCCAGTCTATGTCAGTGATGGCATGCAGCGGGACCTATGAGTACGCCATTGAGGAGTTCTGTCTGGGGAAATTCAGACTGGACATGGAGGAACTGGACCAGCATCACTGGTGCAGCTGGGAGGACACAGTGGAGTGAGCATTCTATGTAGCATCTATGTAGTATCATTGTAGTATTCTACGTATCACCTTTGTAGCAGCTATATAAAGTATTATCATATTATATGTAGTATTCTTAGTAGCATCTGGGAGGATTCTGTAGTACCTATGCAGTATTCTATGTAGCACCTATTTAGTGTCTCTGTAGCACCTATGTAGCATCTATGTAGTATTCTGATATTCTATGTAGCACCTATATAGTGTCTATGTAGTATTCTGATATTCTATGTAGCACCTATGTAGCATCTATGTAGTATTCTGATATTCTATGTAGCACCTATGTAGCATCTATGTAGTATTTGGATTTTCTATGTAGCACCTATTTAGTGTCTATGTAGTGTCTATGTAGCACCTATGTAGCATCTATGTAGTATTCTGATATTCTATGTAGCACCTATGTAGCATCCTGATATTCTATGTAGCTCCTATGTAGCATCTATGTAGTATTCTGATATTCTATGTAGCACCTATGTAGCATCTATGTAGCATTCTGATATTCTATGTAGCACCTATGTAGTATCCCATCCATGTCATTAACAGTACAGTCACTCCTCCAGTGATAGGACGGTAATAGGGATATGTAAAGTTTATTTAATCAGTGTGTGCACAAACCTTTGGTCTGGTAATACTTGCAATTTCAATATGCCAGCGATAGGTTTTCACCTTTTTAACTCTTGCCCTCTTTTTGCTTCCTATTTGCACATTATTATCAAACTCTTGGAGGGTGACCAAAATGAATCAGAGTTTAACAGCACCAGCTGTCACCAGTCCCACATCAAACCTACCGTATTGAGCCAATATCACGGGAGTTCACGCAGCAGCAGCACAGCCTTCTCTGCAGACAGTTTAAACTACGGCAACATCCATATTTTAGTCATAAATGTCAAGTTCAGGGAAGGTCGGCTCCTTCTCTCGGTTCAGATGGTTGAATGTTTTGGGGTGGATCTGATTGGCTTAAGGCGGGCTATTAACTACAACAGCAGCATCTTGATTGGAGACTGGTGCTGTCTCCCAAATGGCATCCTATTCCATATTTCTGTGCACTACTTTCAACCAAAGCCCTATGGGCCCTGGTCATATGGGACACAGTCTTGGAGAGTGGAGCAGAGGGCAGAGCCTCGTGCAGTTGTTCTCCGTGAAGGATGAGCTATTCCTGAGATGACCCAGCAAACACAGCACAGAATGATTTGAATGAATTCCCACCTGTTTCAATGAGATTAAGCAGGGAGGATCTGGGGTTGCTGTTCTGAATGCTTCATATAGTATGTGACTGCAACAGCAGCTACAATTCATTGCCTCACGACGGGAGTCTTCCATTAGAAACATACACTGTACTGTAGTACACCTCTGTGGTTGTTGTCATTAGTCCGGTACCACATACTGTGCAGTACTATACACAACTATTGTCATCAGTCCACCAAAGCATACTATGCTGCTATACACTACTCACATGCTAGTATACACCACTACGGTGGTCATCAGTCTAGTGTCTTTTCTCCATGAACAAGGGATGCTGGGTAGACACTGTGGATGTTGCCTGCCTGCTGCCTGTCTGCCAACATGGCTGGGGTTATGTTTTTCCTCTGTGGTGGTAATGTTAGTCTGGATGTGTGAAGCGGAGGCTTGTGGAGGGTGACACTGACATTCCAGCTGTCAGAGCAGGGACCTTCCCCTGTCATGGACAGAAGAGTCCCCTGTCCCCCTCCACCTTGCCACAGGGAGGGACAGTCTGTCTAGCTAGATACACATGAATTTTACTCTCCCTGTCTTCCTCGACACTTCTCTTCTTTTCTCCCTCGAACCGTCTCTCCTTCTCTCCCTCGACCCGTCTCTCCTTCTCTCCCTCGACCAGTCTCCCCTTCTCTCTCTCTACCCGTCTCTACTCCTCTCCCTCGACCCGTCTCTCCTTCACTCTCTCTACCCGTCTCTCCTTCTCTACCTCGACCTCTCGACCCATCTCTCCTTCTCTCCCTCGACCCGTCTCTCCTTCTCTCCCTCGACCCATCTCTCCTTCTCTCTCTCTACCCGTCTCTCCTTCTCTCCCTCTAACAGTCTCTACTTCTCTCCTTCGACCCGTCTCTCCTTCTCTCCCTCTAACCGTCTCTCCTTCTCTCCCTTGACCCGTCTC
>QNTS01002429.1:77911-101696 GCA_003317085.1 Hucho hucho
GTCATGGATTAAAATCCTGCAGCGCACGCAAGGTCCCCCTGCTCAAGCCAGCGCATGTCCAGGCCCGTCTGAAGTTTGCCAATGACCATCTGGATGATCCAGAGGAGGAATGGGAGAAGGTCATGTGGTCTGATGAGACAAAAATAGAGCTTTTTGGTCTAAACTCCACTCGCCGTGTTTGGAGGAAGAAGAAGGATGAGTACAACCCCAAGAACACCATCCCAACCGTGAAGCATGGAGGTGGAAACATCATTCTTTGGGGATGCTTTTCTGCAAAGGGGACAGGACGACTGCACCGTATTGAGGGGAGGATGGATGGGGCCATGTATCGCGAGATCTTGGCCAACAACCTCCTTCCCTCAGTAAGAGCATTGAAGATGGGTCGTGGCTGGGTCTTCCAGCATGACAACGACCCGAAACACACAGCCAGGGCAACTAAGGAGTGGCTCCGTAAGAAGCATCTCAAGGTCCTGGAGTGGCCTAGCCAGTCTCCAGACCTGAACCCAATAGAAAATCTTTGGAGGGAGCTGAAAGTCCGTATTGCCCAGCGACAGCCCCGAAACCTGAAGGATCTGGAGAAGGTCTGTATGGAGGAGTGGGCCAAAATCCCTGCTGCAGTGTGTGCAAACCTGGTCAAGAACTACAGGAAACGTATGATCTCTGTAATTGCAAACAAAGGTTTCTGTACCAAATATTAAGTTCTGCTTTTCTGATGTATCAAATACTTATGTCATGCAATAAAATGCAAATTAGTTACTTAAAAATCATACAATGTGATTTTCTGGATTTTTGTTTTAGATTCCGTCACTCACAGTTGAAGAGTACCTATGATAAAAATTACAGACTTCTACATGCTTTGTAAGTGGGAAAACCTGCAAAATCGGCAGTGTATCAAATACTTGTTCTCCCCACTGTAACAGACACATCTCAACATCAACTGTTCAGAGAAGACTGCGTGAATCAGGCCTTCATGGTCAAATTGCTGCTAAAAAAACACTACTAAAGGACACCAATAATAAGAAGAGACTTGCTTGGTCCAAGAAAGCAATGGACATTAGACCGGTGTAAATCTGTCCTTTGGAGATTTTTGGTTCCAACCACTGTCTTTGTGAGACGCAGAGTAGGTGAACGGATGATCTCTGCATGTGTGGTTCCCACCATGAAGCATGGAGGAGGAGGTGTGATGGTGTGGGGGTACTTTGCTGGTGACACTGTCAGTGATTTATTTAGAATTCAAGGCACACTTAACCAGCATGGCTACCACAACATTCTGCAGCTATACGCCATCCCATCTGATTTTTGCTTAGTGGGACTATCATTTGTTTTTCAACAGGACAATGACCCAACACAACTTCAGGCTGTGTAAGGGCTATTTGACCAAGGAGAGTGATGGGGTGCTGCATCAGATGACCTGGCCTCCACAATCACCCGACCTCAACCCATTAGAGATGGTTTGGGATGAATTGGACCGCAGAGTGAAGGAAAAGCAGCCAACAAGTGCTCAGCATATGTTGGAACTCATTCAAGACTATTGGAAAAACAATCCAGGTGAAGCTAGTTGAGAGAATGCAAAGAGTGTGAAGAGCTGTCATCAAGGCAAATGGTGGCCACTTTGAAGAATCTAAAATATTAAATATATTTTGATATGTTTAACACTTTTTTGGTTACTACATGATTCCATATGTATTACTTCATAGTTTTGATGTCTTCATTATTATTCTACAATGTAGAAAATAGTAAAAATACGAAAAACCCTTGAATGAGTAGGTGTGTCCAAACTTTTGACGGGTACTATGTACAGTGCCTTCAGAAAGTATTCAGACCCCTTGACTCTTTCCATATTTTGTTACTTTACAGCCATATGCTAAAATGTATTAAAAATGGGTTTTCCTCATCAATCTACACACAATACCCCATAATGACAAAGCAAAAACAGTTTTTGCTAATTCATAAAAAAAAACGGAAATATCACATTTACTCAGTACTTTGTTGAAGCACCTTTGGCAGCGATTACAGCATTGTGTCTTCTTGGGTATAACGCTACAAGCTTGGCACACCTGTATTTGGGGAGTTTCTCCGATACTTCTTTGCAGATCCTCTCAAGCTCTGTCAGGTTGGATGGGGAGTGTTGCTGCACAGCTATTTTCAAGTCTCTCCAGAGATGTTCGATCAGGTTCAAGTCCGGGCTCTGGCTGGGCCACTCAAGGACATTCAGAGACTGGTCCCGAAGCCACTCCTCTGCATTGTCTTGGCTGTGTGCTTAGGGTTGTTGTCCTGTTGGAAGGTGAACCGTCGCCCCAGTCCTGAGGTCCTGAGCACTCTGGAGCAGCTTTTCATCAAGGATCTTTCTGTACTTTGCTCCATTCATCTTTCCCTCTATCCTGACGAGTCTCCCAGTCCCTGCCGCTGAAAAAAATCTCTACAGCATGATGCTGCCACCACCATGCTTCACTGTAGGGATGGTGCCAGGTTTCCTCCAGACGTGACGCTTGGCATTCAGGCCAAAGAGTTCAATCTTGGTTTCATCAGACCAGAGAATCTTGTTTCTCATGGTCTGAGAGTCTTTAGGTGCCTTTTGGCAAACTCCAAGCGGGCTGTCATGTTCCTTTTACTGAGGAGTGGCTTCTGTCTGGCCACTCTATCATAAAGGCATGATTGGTGGAGTGCTGCAGAGATGGTTGTACTTCTGGAAGGTTCTCCCATCTCCACAGAGGAACTCCAAAGCTGACCATTGGCTTGTTTGCCACCTCCCTGACCAAGGCACTTCTTCCCCTGATTGCTCAGTTAGGCCGGAAGGCCAGCTCATGGTGATTACACATTTCTTCCATTTAAGTATGATGGAGGCCACTGTGTTCTTGGGCACCTTCAATGCTGCAGAAATGTTTTTGTACCCTTCCCCAGATCTGTGCCTCGACACAATCCTGTCTTGGAGCTCTACGGACAATTCCTTCGACCTCATGGCTTGGTTTTTACACTGACATGCACTGCCAACTATATAGACAGGTGTGTGCCTTTCTAAATCATGTCCAATCAATTGAATTTACCACAGGAGGACTCCGAATAAAGAAACATCTCAAGGATGATCAATGGATACATCATGCACCTGAGCTCAACTGAGTCTCATAGCAAAGGGTCTGAATACTTATGTAAATAAGGTATTTGTTTTTTATTTGTAGTAAATTTGCAAACATTTCTAACAACCTGTTTTCGCTTTGTCATTATGGGGTATTGTGTGTAGATTGCTGAGGAAAATCTTTTGTTTAATCCATTGTAGAATAAGGCTGTAACGTAACAAAATGTGGAAAAAGTCAAGGGGCCTGAATACTTTCCAAAGGCACTGTATATTTTGTGTATATTTGTGTTGTATTGTGCAGAGCACATTTGAAAAAGAGACCTAGGTCTCAATATGTCTTTCCGGGTTAAATTAGAAACATGTATGTGACTGAACCAAACACTCGCTGCAGTTAAGATTCAATGGCCGGTATCTTGACGGTAAGCTACAGTCACGTTACCCTGTGTGTTGACATTAGTCCTTGTCCGTACTGACATTCAATCTGGTGAATTATGGTGGCAAAATGTGACAGAGGGTTTTCCCACCGCATGTCCATCTGAATGGAGTTAGAAACATTTCCTGGACCTCCCTGTTTTAGACAGGAGAATCTAGAACAGTCTCTACACTGTGTTATTCTGCATCCGGTTTCAACAACCACACTATATCTAAGACTCACAGAGTTATCCTTGGTAGGTTTAGAGGTGTAAAAACACTTTTGCAAAGGTTAGTAGCATATATCACCATGCACACGTAATCTCGTAAACCTAGAACCAAAATATTGCGTAATGTTGGGAGAGACTAAGGTCTAGTATCAATCCGTAGCATGGAAGATCTGCGTTATAGCGCAATTTAAATGTAAAGGTAACCTCCGATTGAGCCGGCACACTGTATGCAGCGTTTACTGTGAATGCAGTCTCCGCTAACGTGGGAACATTGCCTTTAAATTCCAATCATGCTATAGCGCAGATTAATCTAGGCCTAAACGTGGGAACATAGATGTTTGTTGTGATATTTCTGACAAAACTAACATGCTCAGCTTGCTCTGAGTGAAACACCCAAAACATTAAAACAAATTCAACAGAAAACTTAAATTAGACAGATAGTAAAATGTCTGTCTTATTGTGACCTTTGAACGGAGGCCCGAGCCATGACCCATTTATTTTCTGCAGTTAAACTCTCACTGGGGATAATATCTTTCCACTGATGTGAGAGAAGAAATGACATTACATGGATCCGAGCTATGCTACAGGGCAGCATTTTTGTGTTTAGCCTGGTCACCCACAACACAAACATGAATATCCCAAACGTATTTAGAAACACACTCGCCAATGATGACACAAACTCAACAAAGTGGATGCTATGTCGCTCATCGAAGGCTGGTTCCAAGTACCCTCTAACATTCTAGTTTACTTTCTTATTTCAGGAAATAAGAAAATCTCCTTTCTTTTTTTCATCCAAGCAGAAAAACAGAGAAAGGCATCAGGAGAACATTTTGTAATACAATAAAATACACCAGTTTGGCTTCTCACTGCAGCAACAACAAATAAAAGGGGTACAATTTGCTTCACGCTTTGTTTGCCTCAGACTCCCACATGAGTTGTGTTTGTTCCCATTTGTTTCCAGTCAATGGAGCAAACAAACTCTAAACAAACTAAACTCTTTCTCTTGCTTGTCAATTACCATCTCTCTGTATCATCCTCTGTTACAGAAACAAAGCTTTCAAAGTCATTCATTTGGATCATTTATGTAATGTCATGAGATGACATAATGGGTGCAGGAAACAAGTTCTCTGGAGTTGAAAGATCTCTTTCAGTTGTTCAACATTCAGTTTTCAATAGCAAGTAGCAGCAGGCACAGTCAGATATATGGCACTCCAAATCTCTGATGCCTGTTTAATAAAGATATTGAACGATGAATTGGCAGAGTCTGACATTGTATCTCAAAGTCTCAACCTTTACACTGCTGATTCAATATGTAACTATATGACTTTGTCATGAGAGTTGATAGGGGGATGAGGAGAATCAGCTCTCAAGACATTATCCAGAGCAAGGTCTTCAGTAAATGTCACAGAGCCACTCGCCCATTGATATGACTTACAAGGGGTTGCCCTCCTGCCCTTTTTAAATGTGGCGTCATGTCATTTCAAGTGGGCAGCTAGCATGTGACAGGTTCAGAAGAAAGGCGTGTAACAGTTCTGTACGCCAGCCTGGTCTCATAAACCAGACGTAACATAGTACATGTAAATCCGGGACACTCAAATTAGTATGATATGTTACGTTTGGTATGGTTACATAAGACAGAAGGTTACTTAAGGCAAAAACTAAAGTAGGGTGGTTGGTCGGGGTGGATGGGTATACGTAAAACGCAAACGTCTAGCATGTTCAAATCTCATCATGGACAACTTCAGCAACAACTTACTACTTTTTAGCTACTACTTAGCATGTTAGCTAACCCTTCCCCTAACCTTAACCCTTTAACCCAACCCCTAATCCTAGCCTCATAGTTGTGGAAAGTAGGGGTGCTGAAGCACCCTTGAAAAATCTGAATAAATACAAAATATTAATAATTGTACTTTTTTTTTTTTACAAAAGTAGGTCACTGGGCCTTTACTAGTAGAGGACAGATAGACGTCTGTAGGGCAGGCAACAACAAAACAATTCAGCATGTCTGCTTTGGCAAAAAAATGTAGTTTTATAATTAAGAACAGCATCTTGCAGGATTCAATAGTTAGAATTGTAAGAGTTGTTGCCCTGTCCCTTTCTCTGCGATTGTCATTCTAAATGAATCCAGGAAAAACAAAACTCTGTCCTCAAACATATTTCAAAAGTTCCAAAGTTATGGGAAAAGACACAAAACATCCACATCAAATAAAATATTTTTCTTGATTGAATAACAAGGAAAGCAAACACTTTTTGTGCAGTATTGATTTACCATTAATTTACCCATCCTTACAAACCACAATGTAAATGTGCATTACTGTAGTGTACATAGGCTGGTCATCTAGGTTTGTACCTGTAGACTGAGACAGCAAGTGGTTGGTGATGATGTGGCTCAGTTGGTAGAGCATGGCACTTGCGATGCTAGGGTTGTTGGTTTGGTTCCCACGGAGACCAGTATGAAAAAGTATGCACTCACTACTGTAAGTTGCTCTGGATAAGAGTATCTACTAAAATGGAAAAGGAATGAATAAAATACGTTTTCAATTTTTATTTATTTAAAAAATGAAGTTGCCTTAGCCACCCAGCTAACTTTAGCCTTAGCCACCTAGCAAATGTTAGCCACAACACATTTTTATTCGTAACATAGAAGGTTAGCAAATTCATAACATACTGAAGGTCAGGGGACTTTTGACCACCTGTTGGTTTGTAATACACTTTTAAGTCCAAGGTGCCATTCTTTTTGTCCTGGAATGGGAACTGGGCGATCGGAGCGGAGTCAGTGAAATGTTAGCTAACCGTTTATAGCAAGCAATGTGAACACTAGGTACTGCTTTGGAGCGTGAGTCTTGTTTTGTGCATACATGGTGTATGTGTGACTGTGTGTGTGTGTGTGTGTCTGTGTGTGTGTGTGTCAAACCGTCTGTCTGTCTGTGTGTGTCTTGCCATCAGTCAGTCTGTCAACAGCTTCCAAGGCCTCTCATGTTGCAGTATGGAAAGTAAACAGTAAAGAGTACATCGCAGAGGACAGTAAAGAGGACAGTATGTGAGAGAGAAAGGAGGGGGTGGATTTAAACTGACATGTTCCCTGGAAGAGCAGGAAGGAGGGGTGGATTTACACTGACATGTTCCCTGGAAGAGCAGGAAGGAGGGGTGGATTTACATTGACATGTTCCCTGGAAGAGCAGGAAGGAGGGGGTGGATTTACACTGACATGTTCCCTGGAAGAGCAGGAAGGAGGGGTGGATTTACACTGACATGTTCCCTGGAAGAGCAGGAAGGAGGGGTGGATTTACACTGACATGTTCCCTGGAAGAGCAGGAAGGAGAGGGATCTGTAGAAATAATACAAAGGGAATAACACTAGCCACTGTTCTCTTCTGATGCAATATAAAACTATAAGGACCATAACTACCACACCTTCTGCATATGCAAACCTCCACCACACATAGTTCAGCAGGTCACATAGCTAAACTGTATTAGAAGAGCCAGAGTATATATACTCCACATTAGGTCATGTAAAGAAGATAAGATCATACAGAAGATATGATTACAGGTATATGTGTGTGAGTTCAGACAAGATAAGTTAATACTGACAAGGGAAGATGCAACCTCCTGTGTGTGTTGAGACAAGACACGTTAGTGGAGCTCTTGAAATTGTGCCATATCTGGGTTATTATAAATCTCTTAGTTTTCAGTACTGAATAGATTCCAGTTAGCAGGGGTGCCCTTGCCTTAGCCAATGAAGCATCGCCATAGGCCCTTAAGGGGAAATGTTTTGGAGAAATGTACAGGGAGAGAAAAGGGACTGTCTAGGAACGATTAATTTCCTCCGATGATGAAATGTTGCAGATGACGTGACTTTGGCAAGAGTGTCCTTTCAATAAAGCAGCTGTAATATAAAGGTATTAAATCCTGTCATGTCAATAAAATGTTCATGGCCGTACATCTGTCGTGGATAAATGTCTGAGGAGAGAATAGGGGCTTGCTCATATTTCTATTCTTGCTGAGAGGTCTAATTTTACACAGTTCTCCTACACAGCATATCAACTATCACTATTTCTCTCCTCTTTCCTCTCTTTCTCATTCTTTCTCTCTAATCTCCCTCTCTCTTCTCTCTCTCACTCTCTCTCTTTCCTCTCTCTTCTGTTCATAATGATCATGATGCATGATTATAATGTCTGTCTGCCTTGGAAGATGAGCCAGATGGTCTGCCTTTTACCCTGTGTATCACTCTCCCACTGGGGGATCGGGTTAGCTGAGACAGACATTACCCCTTGGTTGTGTTAGGGGAAACCTGTGGATTATAAAAAAGGTCCTAGCTATGCCAGGCATGCCACACCAGGGAGGATGTGGGTAGAAATAGTAGGCCATATGGTGGGCATGCTCTAAGGAAAGGGGGGAGAGCTCTTGCTCAGGAGGAGCGGAGGGTGGAAGTGTGTCTGTGTGTGTGTGTTTTTCACTCTCTATCTGTCCTCTGTCATTACCAGGGGTCATTACTCTCAATCATGGCAGGCCTATAAACACTAGGGAGCAGACACACACGCAGAGAGCAGTAAGAGGGAAAGATTGATTTGCACACGACAGTTGATTGCACCATTAGTGTGTGTACTCTGTGTGTGTATTTCATTTTCAAAGTCTCTCCCCTAACTTCAAGGTACCTTCGCCTACAGTACGTTCCATTAAGGCAATCCAGGTAGATGTTAGAGGGCCCTTTTACTGAAGAATGTCTTTGTTTCATATGATTTGTGTTTAGCTTCTTTGTGTTTTGGGGTTGCTTTTCTTGTATTGATGTGTGTATATATATATATATATATATATATATATATATATATATATATATATATATATATATATATATATATATATATATATATATAGTGTAATTGATGTGTATATAGATATGTATTCACATTAACTACACATATATCTATAATATAGTGTAATTGATGTGTATATAGATATGTATAGTGTAATTGATGTGTATATAGATATATGTAGTGTAATTGATGTGTATATAGATATATATAGTGTAATTGATGTGTATATAGATATGTATAGTGTAATTGATGTGTATATAGATATGTATAGTGTAATTGATGTGTATATAGATATATATAGTGTAATTGATGTGTATATAGATATGTATAGTGTAATTGATGTGTATATAGATATGTATAGTGTAATTGTTGTGTATATAGATATATGTAGTGTAATTGATGTGTATATAGATATATGTAGTGTAATTGATGTGTATATAGATATGTATAGTGCTATTGATGTGTATATAGATATATATAGTGTAATTGATGTGTATATAGATATATATAGTGTAATTGATGTGTATATAGATATATGTAGTGTAATTGATGTGTATATAGATATGTGTAGTGTAATTGATGTGTATATAGATATGTATAGTGCTATTGATGTGTATATAGATATATATAGTGTAATTGATGTGTATATAGATATATATAGTGTAATTGATGTGTATATAGATATATATAGTGTAATTGATGTGTATATAGATATGTATAGTGTAATTGATGTGTATATAGATATATGTAGTGTAATTGATGTGTATATAGATATATATAGTGTAATTGATGTGTATATAGATATGTATAGTGTAATTGTTGTGTATATAGATATATGTAGTGTAATTGATGTGTATATAGATATATATAGTGTAATTGATGTGTATATAGATATGTATAGTGCTATTGATGTGTATATAGATATGTATAGTGTAATTGTTGTGTATATAGATATATGTAGTGTAATTGATGTGTATATAGATATATATAGTGTAATTGATGTGTATATAGATATGTATAGTGCTATTGATGTGTATATAGATATGTATAGTGTAATTGTTGTGTATATAGATATATGTAGTGTAATTGATGTGTATATAGATATGTGTAGTGTAATTGATGTGTATATAGATATGTACAGTGTAATTGATGTGTATATAGATATATATAGTGTAATTAATGTGTATATAGATATATATAGTGTAATTGATGTGTATATAGATATGTATATTGTAATTGATGTGTATATAAATATATATAGTGTAATTGGTGTATATAGATATACAGTGAGGGAAAAAAGTATTTGATCCCCTGTTGATTTTGTACGTTTGCCCACTGACTAAGAAATGATCAGTCTATAATTTTAATGGTAGGTTTATTTGAACAGTGAGAGACAGAATAACAACAAAATCCAGAAAAACGCATGTGAAATTTTTTTATAAATTGATTTGCTTTTTAATGAGGGAAATAAGTATTTGACCCCTCTGCAAAACATGACTTAGTACTTGGTGGCAAAACCCTTGGCAATCACAGAGGTCAGACGTTTCTTGTAGTTGGCCACCAGGTCTGCACACATCTCAGGAGGGATTTTGTCCCACTCCTCTTTGCAGATCTTCTCCAAGTCATTAAGGTTTCGAGGCTGACGTTTGGCAACTCAAACCTTCAGCTCCCTCCACAGATTTTCTATGGGATTAAGGTCTGGAGACTGGCTAGGCCACTCCAGGACCTTAATGTGCTTCTTCTTGAGCCACTCCTTTGTTGCCTTGGCCGTGTGTTTTGGGTCATTGTCATGCTGGAATACCCATCCACTACCCATTTTCAATGCCCTGGCTGAGGGAAGGAGGTTCTCACCCAAGATTTGACGGTAATGGTCCCGTCCATCGTCCCTTTGATGCGGTGAAGTTGTCCTGTCCCCTTAGCAGAAAAACACCCCCAAAGCATAATGTTTCCACCTCCATGTTTGACGGTGGGGATGGTGTTCTTGGGGTCATAGGCAGCATTCCTCCTCCTCCAAACATGGCGAGTTGAGTTGATGCCAAAGAGCTCCATTTTGGTCTCATCTGACCACAACACTTTCACCCAGTTGTCCTCTGAATCATTCAGATGTTCATTGGCAAACTGGGTGAAAGTGTTGTGGTCAGATGAGACCAAAATGGAGCTCTTTGGCATCAACTCAACTCGCCGTGTTTGGAGGAGGAGGAATGCTGCCTATGACCCCAAGAACACCATCCCCACCGTCAAACATGGAGGTGGAAACATTATGCTTTGGGGGTGTTTTTCTGCTAAGGGGACAGGACAACTTCACCGCATCAAAGGGACGATGGACGGGGCCATGTACCGTCAAATCTTGGGTGAGAACCTCCTTCCCTCAGCCAGGGCATTGAAAATGGGTCGTGGATGGGTATTCCAGCATGACAATGACCCAAAACACACGGCCAAGGCAACAAAGGAGTGGCTCAAGAAGAAGCACATTAAGGTCCTGGANGATTATTCGCAAATGGAAGAAACACAAAAGAACTGTCAATCTCCCTCGGCCTGGGGCTCCATGCAAGATCTCACCTCGTGGAGTTGCAATGATCATGAGAACGGTGAGGAATCAGCCCAGAACTACACGGGAGGATCTTGTCAATGATCTCAAGGCAGCTGGGACCATAGTCACCAAGAAAACAATTGGTAACACACTACGCCGTGAAGGACTGAAATCCTGCAGCGCCCGCAAGGTCCCCCTGCTCAAGAAAGCACATATACATGCCCGTCTGAAGTTTGCCAATGAACATCTGAATGATTCAGAGGACAACTTCAGACGGGCATGTATATGTGCTTTCTTGAGCAGGGGGACCTTGCGGGCGCTGCAGGATTTCAGTCCTTCACGGCGTAGTGTGTTACCAATTGTTTTCTTGGTGACTATGGTCCCAGCTGCCTTGAGATCATTGACAAGATCCTCCCGTGTAGTTCTGGGCTGATTCCTCACCGTTCTCATGATCATTGCAACTCCACGAGGTGAGATCTTGCATGGAGCCCCAGGCCGAGGGAGATTGACAGTTCTTTTGTGTTTCTTCCATTTGCGAATAATCACACCAACTGTTGTCACCTTCTCACCAAGCTGCTTGGCGATGGTCTTGTAGCCCATTCCAGCCTTGTGTAGGTCTACAATCTTGTCCCTGACATCCTTGGAGAGCTCTTTGGTCTTGGCCATGGTGGAGAGTTTGGAATCTGATTGATTGATTGCTTCTGTGGACAGGTGTCTTTTATACAGGTAACAAACTGAGATTAGGAGCACTCCCTTTAAGAGTGAGCTCCTAATCTCAGCTCGTTACCTGTATAAAAGACACCTGGGAGCCAGAAATCTTTCTGATTGAGAGGGGGTCAAATACTTATTTCCCTCATTAAAATGCAAATCAATTTATAACATTTTTCACATGCGTTTTTCTGGATTTTTTTGTTGTTATTCTGTATCTCACTGTTCAAATAAACCTACCATTAAAATTATCGACTGATCATTTCTATGTCAGTGGGCAAACGTACAAAATCAGCAGGGGATCAAATACTTTTTTCCCTCACTGTATATAGTGTAATTGATGTGTATATAGATATGTATAGTGTAATTGATGTGTATATAGATATATATAGTGTAATTGATGTGTATATAGACGTATATAGTGTAATTGATGTGTATATAGATATATATAGTGTAATTGTTGTTTATTGATGTGTTCTGTTCTGTTCTTCTGCTCTTGGTCTCAGCATGACTCCCTGCTGTAATAGAAGGTTCAATAAAAATTACACTGTAGATCATGACCCTTGTGTTCAATTTAAAAACCACACTTTAGAGCCCCATTAAGAACCCCAAACTGTCCTAAATGTCTATTCAATTTAAAAAACACACTTTAGAGCCCCATTAAGAACACCAAACTGTCCTAAATGTCTATTCAAAGGTGTGGGTATTATTTACCCTCATTGTGATATACAGTATATAAACCTTGTCTTCATTCTATTAATGTGACCTTTCCATCTCTCCCTACAGACCTTACGGTGAGCTCACCAACTGCACCTACCTGATCGCTCTGAAGATGGACTGTTTCTGGCCCAACCGGCTGGTGGACGAGTTCTTCATCCGCATCCACAAGCACTACTTCCACGATTGCTCCCTGTCGGGACGGCTGCTGCGTGATCCGCCCAACCGTATCCTTGGGCCATTCATCGTGGTGCCCATCCTTGTCACGTTGCTCATGACTGCCTTAGTGGTGTGGAGGAGCAAGCGCAGTGAAGGCATGGTGTAGCCAAGCCCAACCTCCAGGCCACCAGCCAGGGAGAAGAGGTCTAGAGGAGGCCCCCTTCACCTCCACCTCCTCCATGACAGACACAGATACACATAACACTGCTGCTACCTACTACAGAACAGACATCATGGACCAGGTGAGGGACTGGGAGGACTATCTAAGCCTGTCTCAAGGATAACATTATAGAGCATCTCTGGTCCTATCACTCTGTTTGATAGGAGACCGAGCTAGAGCCACAGGATATAGGAAAGTACACAGACTACAAGAAGAGAGTTCATATAACTACAGTAATTATAACCTGCAGGCGGGCTGGTTTAAAAATGGAAGAGTGATTCCATTGCCCTTTATCTACTAAATCCAATCTGGGTGGAGAATCACAAGCTTTGCTATGAAGGACAGATGGTGTCTGATTGGTTTGAAGGACTTCCTGGACACATTAGGTAATTTTCTGTGCAGTGAGTTGAGACACTTTGGCACAGCTCCTGGAGTGGACATCTTACAGTCAGTCACTGATTGGTTGATATAAAGCATCGTCCTATCATCTCTGTGCTTTATGGATGCTGTCTGTGCACTCTGTACTCTCCTCATAAACACTGACTGGACCCAACACCCTGTCCCTGTCCTTGCCCCTGCCCGTCAAAACCAACAGATTTCTACACTCACCCTTCAAGTCCTTACTTTGTGTACTGTGCCAAAGTACCTGTCAATAACCAAAATATTCAAATCAAATTTGGCCATGAATAGAAAGTGAATATGAGAAATAGAATATTATTTTATTTTTTGACGTGTGCGAGAATGAGGTACAACATACTGTGCAAATGATGGATTAATAGCCTACTGTTGGTATTTCATAATGACTGTGTTCAATAAACTTGGATTAAAAACAAAGACGTGACATTGTGTATCGGGTGCTTTGTAACGGTGGTTTGGTGGGTATGACTTTTATCTTCGTAGTCACAAGTCTTAAGACTAGTCGATTGTTTTGTAAGTTACTGACAAACTGTCGTGTCTGTAACATCTGCGTTTATTGGGTCTTTGGCAAGGCTAAAGCTGTCATCACCAGATAGGGACATTGCCTTTAAGAGCAGAGCATCCTGCTAATGGCATTTTCTGACGTACTCTTTATCTTATTAGTACTGAGAGGCAAAGCGTCTGTTTGTCTGGCTGCCTTACTAATTGCCTTCATATTAGTATGGCTGAGACACGGTTTTGCGGGCTACAAGATCTGAGCTCCCAATGCCTCCAAGTAGATACCTGCTTACTCTTCACGGTGCAATGGAAATCTCTCTCTCTCTCTCTCAGCACCTTGATTGCTTTAAGAGATATAATAAACCTTTTTGGTGCTCTACTCAGCCCCTGTATTCAAAACTCTTCCGTTCATTATGAGTCTAGTCTGGCTCCCATATAGAACCGAGTGTACTCTGGGAAGCGCAGTTAAAGACCTCACAGAGGATATACAATTGTAATTTTATGGTGTTTTAATCTAGTCTGGGTACCAGTCTGTTTAGCTATCATTCCACTCCTTGCCACTCTGTGTCGTATGCCAAAGAGACTGGCAAATGTCACGGGAAATAAATCAACATTAAACCCTCTTACTGACCTGAGAACGAATGGTTTCATCCATATTCCTGTTTTTGTTTGAGGCTGAAGACAGCAGCACCTCTTAAAAAGAAATACAAGTCTGAGACAGGCTATTAAAATCCTGGTTTTCCTTTGCCTACTCTACAACAGCTATATTCAAGCCCAGTAGAGTAAATAGAGAAGAAGCCGATATGACCTAAGTCTCTCCATACAAATAAAAGGCTCTATCCGATGCTCTCAGTCCGATGCACAAGCATTGGATCTCCATTCTGCAATACTCTGCGCCTCGAGATGCCTTGTATTTAAGGACAGGGCTGGCCAGGGTTAGTTAGTCATGCCTTAGCTGTATTAAACGTGGCCGGTTCTCATGCAACTGATGTGATAACCGTAAAACATGAAAATTACCAGCAAATCAACAAAACAAAGAAAGCTTGAAGAAAGGACTATACTAAAGGCTGTGGGTTGGGATTTGATGTTGGTGGAGTACATTTAATTACATCACGGAGTGTAGGCAGAGTTAAACAGTGTCTCGTGTGACAGAGCTGGTACAGAGCTGACAAGGGTGTGGGATTTACATGTGCTTGATTTTCCCTGCCTGTGGCATGTTCCTGTGTCCCCCACATTAGTTTGCAACTGGGGTAAACCTCCATCTCTCTCCTCTCCTTCTCCTCTCCCTTCTCCAGAACAGAGCATAGCGGAACAGAATAGAATAGAGCAGAGCAGAATAGAATAGAGCAGAACTGAATAGAATAGAGCAGAACTGAATAGAATAGAGCAGAACTGAACAGAAAAGAGCAGAACTGAACAGAAAAGAGCAGAATAGAACAGAGCAGAATAGAACAGAACAGAGCAGAATAGAACAGAACAAAACATAGCAGAACAGAGCAGAACAGAGCAAAACAGAGCAGAATAGAACAGAACAGAACAGAATATAACAGATCAGAATAGAACAGAGCAGAATAGAACAGAACAGAGCAGAATAGAAGAGCAGATTAGAACAGAGCAGAGCAGAATAGAATAGAGCAGAACTGAATAGAACAGAGCAGAAAAGAGCAGAACAGAACAGAACAGAGCAGAATAGAACAGAACAGAGCAGAACAGAGCAAAACATAGCAGAGCAGAACAGAGCAAAACAGAGCAGAATAGAACAGAACAGAATATAACAGATCAGAATAGAACAGAGCAGAACAGAGCAGAATAGAACAGAACAGAGCAGAATAGAAGAGCAGATTAGAACAGAGCAGAGCAGAGCAGAATAGAATAGAGCAGAACTGAATAGAATAGAACAGAGCAGAAAAGAGCAGAACAGAACAGAGCAGAATAGAACAGAGCAGAATAGAACTGAGCAGAACAGAATAGAACAGAGCAGAACAGAGACCATGAGAGAATCCTAATGAAAGTGCTGCTCACTGTGACTGAAAAAGCTGAGATGGCACTTATACATTCATACACACTTTCACTCATGCTCTGATGCATACTGTAGGCACAGTCACCAAGTCATGCACGCACACACACACACGCACACAATACCATGTTGGGTTAAATAGAATATTCCTCAGAGAGACTGAGGAAAAAGTAGTCTGCGGTGTTTTGGTCTACTTTCTGGGAAAGTTTGTTCATGACAGAAATATGCCAGAGCCTCACGGGAGACGAAGACAAATTGGATTCTGCCACACAGACTGAACACTGACTGAGAATAAACTGATATAATGTTATGAAAGACAGACATCTGTAAATTATATTACAGCCATTTTAATCCACTTTGCCACGACCTACAGAAACATCTCCACTTGTCAGGTCTTCCTTGATGTGTCAGTCACGAGCTCATAATGCCCCACAACGGCTATTGTCGTTAGGTCGCTCACACTGAACCAATTCTGAAATCTTTATGAAAGAATAGGGGGGCAATAGAACATATGGTGGTAACCTATGTCCACACTACCACATTACAAAACCTTATCATGAATGGACAATATTACCCATTCTAATCACAACTGCATGTTTCTGTGTCAATACACACTTTTCACCTCAGGAGGGACAGTGATTGACCACTCACGCTTCAACGTGCTCTGTCTATCAGATGTCCAGTTGGTTATCTATAGTAACTCCTGCTGGACTTATCCAGACTGATACAGCACGGCAGATCCAGGCTGACCTCTTTAATGGCAGGAGGCCCAAGCGTGTTAAATCTAAAGGACACTGCTGTGATACACTGCCGGATCTTGTTGTTCTAGCAACAGTGATACACATATCTATCTTGTTGTTGAGTAACCTCAGCAAGCGCCACAGTTTTTGTCTTTTATCTCAGCGTCATGTCTTGTTATGGCTGTTGTTTCTCTGTGTTGTTACTGTAACTGGCCCATGGTGACAAGCAGCATGTGTTCAACAGTCAAAACACACTACAGTCCGTGACATCACAAAGATGACAGACACATTCAGAATCAATAAAATTACAGAAAGTGGAATAACGCATCTCCTTGCTAATGATCCAAGGAGTCGTTAGTCAGTTAAGTGGCACAGGGTGTATTTGCAATCACACTGCTGTTGTGTTATTTCTGGAGAAGACATGACATGAGACATTCTGGAGGAGTGGAGAGGTCCCAAAGCGCTGAACGAGACAGAAACGTACTAATTACTAAAGAGACAGTTCCACAGGGAGACAGATAGGGACGGGGACAGAGATGGAGGGAGAGAGAGCGAGAGAGAAACTGTGAGATAGAGAGGGGGAGATGAGGAGTGCAGAACTCATAATTAGAGTGTAATTAATCAGTTAGATGCGTTAGAGATCTGTAGAAACTGAACCCAGACCTGACCTTAGCTGATGACTTAAGTACTTGGTCTCATTTCAGAAGGGTAATTGGAACTGGAAATGTAGCTTCACACGGTTTAATAATCAGACTGGGAACAAGTAACCTGACCGTTGGTGTGAATATTTGACATAACTTCTCATCCAGAACATACCTCATCATCACCATGAGATAAATGTTGCCAGAAAACAGAAATATAAAACAGTCAAACTCAAAGATGTAGTTTGACATGAATTCATTCTAAAACCTGTAATATTAATATATCTAATAATATTTAAAAACAAGCCAACTGTGCTAAAGAAAATAATGAATAAAATTAAAGTAAACTCTTTGGATAGAGGAGTGCATGGATCGATGTCCTGGAGGAAGCGAGGAGCATAGCCTTTGTCTTCAGTAATATAATCTATCCCTCACACAGACAGCTCAGATTAGCTTGCAGAGGATGAGCACAAATTCAATTTTCCAATTGAGGCTATTGGGTGGGGCCTTGCAGCTATGTTCAGTGGTCCAGATCCACAAGGCAGGGGCTGAGACTGATGACATCACAGGAAACTCACTCTGCGTTCTAAATGGTACACTATTCCCTTTGTAGTGCACTACTTTTGACCAGGGACCAGACGTATTGCATGATGTAATAGGGTTCCATTTGGGATGGAGGGTGATAGACTTTCACATTGGAGAGTATGTCACTTTCAAAGTACTATTGTAGGTCTATTCATTGTCACATTTCACTTCTCTGGGTATTACTATAGCATCCCATGTGCTATTTCAGTGCAGTTATAATAATTTCAGCATTCCATTGTGTCTTTGTGAATGGGGATTGCCTGATATAAAACCATGGGGCGATAAATACAAAGGTATTGGAAGGTATATGAATATTAATAAATGCATTAGGATTCTTTATCTGAAATAATACATTGGCAAATGTTCAAAGTGGGAGAGAAAGAGAGAGAGAAAGCGACACAGAGAGAGAGAGAGAGAGAGAGAGAGAGAGAGAGACACGGAGAGAGAGAGAGAGAGAGAGACAAGGAGACAGAGAGAGAGAGAGAGAGAGAGAGAGAGACAAGGAGACAGAGAGAGAGAGTGAGAGAGAGAGAGACGGAGAGACAGAGAAAGAGTCCCCTCCTGTACTCCCTGTTCACCCACGACTGCATGGCCAGGCACGACTCCAACACCATTATTAAGTTTGCAGACGACACAACAGTGGTAGGCCTGATCACCGAGAAAGACGAGACAGCCTATAGGGAGGTCAGAGACCTGGCCGGGTGGTGCCAGAATAACAACCTATCCCTCAACGTAACCAAGACAAGGAGATGATTGTGGACTACAGGAAAAGGAGGACTGAGCATGGCCCCATTCTCATCGACGGGGCTGTAGTGGAGCAGGTTGAGAGCTTCAAGTTCCTTGGTGTCCACATCACCAACAAACTAGAATGCCCTCTACACAAGACAGTTGTGAAGAGGGCACGAAAAAGCCTATTCCCCCTCAGGAAACTAAAAAGATTTGGCATGGGTCCTCAGATCCTCAAAAAGTTCTACAAAGGTTGGCTACTTTGAAGATTCTCAAATATAAAATATATTTTGATTTGTTTAATACTTTTTTGGTTACTACATGATTCCTTATGTGTTATTTCATAGTTGTAATGTCTTCACTATTATTCTACAATGTAGAAAATAGTAAAATAACTAAAAACCGTTGAATGAGTAGGTGTGTCCAAACTTTTGACTGGTACTGTATGTAAACATTAAGTTGTACTTAAATCAAATCAAAGTTTATTGGTCACATACACATATTGAGCAGATGTTATTGCGGGTGTAGCGAAACGCTTGTAAATAATGCAAGAACCTGGTGAATTGTGCTGAAATCAAAGTTTTATGAAAATTTTAGTTTTTCTGTCTTGAATAAAAGTAATAATAGAAACAAATTATGGCTGGATCTTCACTTATTTATTACATTTTATTATATAGTCCAAGTTTGTGTAGCCAGAAGGCTCACGTTTAATTTATTTTATGCTGTGACATAAATAAACATTTTAAAACAAGACTTTGAGAAGTAATCATTGATTTTATGGCTAGAATTGCCATTGATTGTTAGGCTAATGAATGATAACTGATAAATGTTAGCTTTTATGTAAAATATAGCCTAATTTAGAATGGCACATGATTCACCTCTGGTTTAGATTCGCGGGCAATGATCAACAGCAGCGCTATTCATGGTGCTGAATCTCCACTACAGCTTATCTGTTTGATTAGCGGAGAATCAGATATGTTCTCTCTGACAGAATCACCACAATAAGCGGGTTATCACAAAGTAAAAACAGCCACAACCTTCCGAAAATTCTCCCGATAGCCAGGTGCAAGGGGAGAGAAAAGGACCAAGTTGCATCTTTCAGTCAAAGGTAGGCTAAAACTAAAGTAATTTTCACTAGACTGTAATAACCTCATAATAGTTTAAGTCGGCCAACAGGCCTTTATTAAAACTAAGCTACGTCAACAAAATAGTTTGGTGACTTTGAGAGAACTTTCAGTTAAATTGCAACAAAGGCAAGCCGGTGGATCATTAAGCCATTGAGTGCTTGGGGATAAAAGAGGAAGCGGGCTGCACAAAGGGGGGAAAGGACTGAGAGGGAAACGCGTGTTATGGAGTGTGTGCGAAAAAGGAGAATGATCTGTATGATTACCTGTTGTGAACTGGTTGCTGGAGTCCCCCTCTTTCCCACCATGTGCAAATATCCCTAATAAATTCCCCATTTGCATTCTAGTTGTGCTCCCTGTGCGTGTTTGGTTATTGAACTTGGTGATGTGGAAACCCCACACCCTTGAGCCTACTACATATGGTGGAGAATGCGGGCAAAGCAAACCAAGCTCAATAACTAAACAGAAACGGAGCATAATGGAAGCATTGGTGAAACAGCTGGTGGAGGCGAACATAGCGCAACAGGCTATGCATCGGGAGCTGCTGGAGGAACAGCGTCAGCAGACCACTCTCCTGCGAGCTGAACTCAACCAGATGACAGCTGCCCATGCCGGCGTGGCTGCAGGTGCAGCAGTTTCTCATCCCAAACCCAGTATGTTTATACTGAAACTGATAGAGGCTGACGACATCGAGGCTTACCTTCAAGCCTTCGAGAGGATGGCGGCTAGGGAGAAATGGCCCCATGAGCAATGGGCCAGCCTGCTAGTACCCTTCTTGTCAGGCACAGAAGACCTATCAGGATCCGACGCTGACCAGGTGACGCATTACGAGGGTCTGAAAAAGGAAATCCTGCGCCGGTATGGTTACACCCTGATTAGCAGGGCGCAAAGATTCCATGATTTGGCGTATGATGCCACAGCGCCCCCCAGATTACAAATGCATGATCTGATTAGGCAGGCCAAGAGCTGGCTAACTGCTGAACCACTGACGATCACAGCCATCGAGAAAGTGCTCATAGATACATTTCTAAGCTCCCTCCTGTTCGAAGCTAAAAAGTTAGCAAGCCAAGCAAACACGCAGAGCGCGGATCAGCTGGAGGAACTGGAGGAAGGTCAACAGGTGGCTTTGGAGGTCCTGCGCAGCGGACAACCACGGAAGGCTGAACCCTCCACTCGCCCGAAGGAGCGAAAAAGGACGCCGCCTGGACCCCGGCCAAGGATGGGGGGACACCAACAGCCAGCTTCCCGAGATGATGCCCCGGCCTGAACCTGGACAGCAGGAAGTGCTACGAGTGTGGCGAGCCGGGACACATAGCCTGGAAGTGTCCAAACCGCGATGTCCCAATGCCTTCGGCCTCAGCCAGTGAGGTAGCCACTGGGCGTCCCTGCGGCTTGCTGATGACATGCTGGGCTAAGGAGAGTGGTCCTTCCCCTGTCACCCCGGTAAGAGCTAACGGAAAGGACACCACGGCACTTTTGGACTCCGGGAGTATGGTGACCCTGATCCGACCTGACTTCGCCCAATCCCTGAAACTGACTGACACCGTGGCAATCACAAGGATACACGGTGAGACCAAGGACTACCCTACCACACTCCTACACCTACAGACCACAAAGGGACAACACAAGGGGCCAGTGGGAGTTGTCCCAAACCCGCCAGTGCCGGTCCTTATCGGGAGGGATTTCCAGATGTTCCGCCAACTGTGGACCAGTATGTTCGGAGACGAGGGAACCAGAAGGGAGGAGGAAGCCAGAGAGGCGGGAGGGATGCCAGAAGGAGGGATGCTTGGATGTATGGATTCCAAGAAGTGGACCCCCAGGCGTCAACAGAACCCCTCTCTGAGGGTCTCGGGTGAAGCAAGACTGGAGGAAGGTGAGGCGAGTCTGGGCGACATGTTCCCGATGGACCATGAGGTGGCGCCAGAGCTCACCTCTCTAAGGGCCCAATTGGAGGATCCCAACCTGGCCAGAACTCTCCAGCAGGTGACCGGGGTAAATGGAAAGCCCATGGAGGGGGTAAGTCAGATCTCCTACCCCCATTTTTTCTATAAAGAAGAAATTGCTGTATCAGATCGTGAAGAAGAACGACGAATGTATGGAGTTGTTGTTGGTGCCCCGTCCCTTTGTACAATCTGTCCTGCAGTTGGCGCACTCCCACCTTCGTGGGGCTCACCTAGGGGTGGAGAAGACCTTAAACAGGATCAAGGCACGATTTTACTGGTCGGGTGTGAAGAGAGCAGTGGAGGATTACTGCCACGGTTGCCCGGAGTTCCAGCAGGTGGCGCCAAAAACACACTTTCAGTCCCTTTCAGCAGGATCGCAATGGACCTGGTGGGACCTCTACCCAAGAGCAACCAAGGGCACCAATACATCCTGGTGATTCTGGATTATGCCACCAGGTACCCAGAAGCCATTCCCCTGCGCACCATGTCTACCAAGGGAATCACATGTGAGTTAGTCATGCTATTCTCCTGAGTCGGCATCCCCGGCGAGATATTAACCGACCAAGGAAACCCATTCATGTCGCGAATCATGAATGATCTCTGCAAACTAATGAAAATAACTCAAGTGCGCACCTCAGTGTATCACCCGCAGACCGATGGATTGGTGGAAAGATTCAATAGAACCCTGAAGCAGCTGCTAAAGAAGGTGATGGAGGCGGACGGAAGGAATTGGGATCAGTTACTACCCTATCTGATGTTCTCAATCCGAGAAGTGCCCGAAGCTTCAACAGGGTTCTCTCCCTTTGAATTCCTGTACGGGAGATGACCCAGAGGACTGCTGGATGTGGCTAAAGAAGCCTGGGAACAGCAGCCGTTGCCCCATCAAACAATAGTGGAACACATGAGAGACCGGATGGCCAACCCTGTGGCCCCTGGTATGGGAACACATGCTGGAGACCAGGATGCCCAAGCGCGGGTGTACAACAGAGGGGCCCAACAAAGAGACTTCCAGCCAGGAGACAAAGTGTTGGTGTTGGTCCCCACCTCAGAATGTACGTTTTTGGCCCGTTGGAACAGGCCATATGAAGTCCTTGAGAAGGTGGGTGAAGTTAATTATAGGGTCAGACAGCCAGGATGTAGGCATCTGACCCAGATTTACCATGTGAATTTGTTAAATAAATGGAATGCACGTGATGTACTCTACTCTATTCCCCCAAAGAAGGCTACCACAGAGACCAAGCAGGCGGAGGTGCCACTGGGAGAGCAGCTGAGCCCAGCACAGAAGCAAGAGCTGACGGAGTTGGTCGGCCAGAACCAGGATGTGTTCTCCAGTGCACCAGGACACACCGATCTGGTACAACACAGCATCATCACTGAACCCGCGAAAAGTGTGAAGTTGAGACCCTACCGCATACAAGAAGCAAGGAGAAAGGCCATCAGGACCGAGGTAAAAACAATGTTGGAAGATGAAATCATCGAAGAGTCGAATTGTGAGTGGTGCAGCCCCATAGTGTTGGTGCCAAAACCAGACAGCACCATTCACTTCTGTAATGATTTTAGAAAGTTAAATGAAATCTCAAAGTTCAATGCTTACCCCATGCCCCGAATTGATGAACTAATAGAACGGCTTGGGACCGCCTGATTTATCAGCATGCTCGACCTGACGACGGGTTATTGGCAGGTGCCCTTAGCTCCCGAGGCTAGGGAAAAAACTGCTTTTGCCACCCCTGACCGGCTATTCCACTACAGAAAGCTGCCCTTTGGGTTGCACGGGGCTCCGGCAACCTTCTAGAGGTTGATGGACCGGGTTCTCTGTCCCCATCGCGAGTATGCGGCAGCCCGTGCTGGTGACCCCGGACTTCTCCAAACCACTGGTGGTACAGACCGATACGTCCGAAACAGTGGTGGATGCCGTCCTATCACAGCTACAAGAAGGTGAGGAACACCCAGTCGTATACATTAGCCTGAAGCTGTTGCCGCGGGAAGAAATATATTCCACTGCGGAGAAAGAATGTCTAGCGAGTGGGCGCTGGAGACGCTGAAATATTATTTATTGGGACGGCACATTACCCTCATAACGGACCATGCACCACTGGTTTGGATGTCACGGAATAAGGACAGTAATGCCCGGGTCACCCGTTGGTTCCTATCCTTACAGCCCTTTGCTTTCTGTCATCCACAGATCAGGTGCAGCCCGTGGAAATGCCGATGCCCTCTCCAGGAGGGATGTCTA
>QNTS01002429.1:104844-133614 GCA_003317085.1 Hucho hucho
GGAGCTGGACCGCCCCTCCCTCCCTCCCTGCCGGTTGGAGCTGAGGGGGGCAGATGGCAGGGAGAGGTGAGGGGAGTGGTGATTGAAGGAAAATATCTTGCAGCCTGCTGGCTCCACCCCTGAGCCTTATATGGACTTGCTGCCCCAACGAGGCAAGCCAGTGGATCATTAAGCCATTGAGTGCTTGGGGATAAAAGAGGAAGACATCCCCACAGCATGATGCTGCCACCACCATGGTGTTCCCGGGGGGATGAGAGGTGTTAGGTTTGCGCCAGACATAGTGTTTTCCTTGATGGCCAAAAAGCTCAATTTTAGTCTCATCTGACCAGAGTACCTTCTTCCATATGTTTGGGGAGTCTCCCACATGCCTTTTGGCGAACACCAAATCTGTTTGCTTATTTTTTTCTTTAACTTCTTAGGGAGCGGTGGGGCGCTAGTAGTGGCACTCCCGACACTACCCGGTGAAATGCAAGGCGCCAAATTCAAAATCCAAAAGTTGAATTATTAAACATGCATCAATATACAAGTGTTGCATAGTCATCAAAAGCTCTGCTTCTTGGCAATATCACAGCGTTGTCAGATTTCAAAAAGGCTTTACGGCGAAAGCACCACATTTGATTGTTTGAGGATAGCACCCCACATATTTTTCCCATAAATTCATAAGCCTTCACGGTTCACACACAACACATTTCACAGCGAAAACAAATCAATTACCTTTTGAAGAGCTTCTGCTGAGGGCTTCCCAAGTGTCCAACGAAGACAATCCATGGTTCTTTTGTTATAAAAAGTAATGTATTATATCCATAAATCTCAGTTTGGTTGGCGCGTTGTAATGAGAAAATACAGCGTCGACTCCTCCATTGAAACGTGAAGAGAACTCGTTCAACTTATACCTATAAACTTGTCCAAGAACAATCAAACATAATTGTAAATGTATCCTTAGGAACACTTTTATGTATATGTTGTATAATATTTCAACCGGAATATAAACTGGGCGATAAGAAAGGAAAAAAACACAGAGCGCGCCAGCCGGGAACACGCATTTTCTTCTATTGACATCTGTGTGGCCACTTCCTTATTCGTCTTCTTCTACAATCTAAAAGCATCTAAAAAGAATCAGAACACTTTCTCGAGACTGTTGACATCCAGAGGAAGCAATAGGTACTGCATTCATATGCCCTTATATGGGCATTTTCATAAGGGAGGGGTTCCAAATGAGGCAATGTGTCAAAACCACTTTTTCCAGGACAGCAATTCCTCGGGTTTTCGCCTGCCATATCCGTTCTGTTATACTCACAGACAAAATGTTAACACTTTTAGAAACTTCAGAGTGTTTCCTATCCAATGGTACTAAATATGTGCATATCCTATTTTCTGGGCCTGAATGGGAGGCATTCTACTTTGGGCACGCCAGGCTCTCCAAAATCGTCACCTCGTGCGCTGCTCCCAAAGAAGTTAAGCAATGGCTTTTTCCTGGCCACTCCTCCGAAAAGCCCATTTCTGTGAAGTGTATGGCTTAAAGTGGTCCTATGGACAGATACTCCAATCTCTGCTGTGGAGCTTTGCAGTTCCTTCTGGGTTATCTTTGGTCTCTTTGTTGCCTCTCTGATTCTTGCCCTCCTTGCCTGGTCCGTGAGCTTTGGTGGGTGGCCCTCTCTTGGCAGGTTTGTTATGGTGCCATAATCTTTCTATTTTTCAATAATGGATTTAATGGTGCTCCGTGGGATGTTCAAAGTTTGGGATATTTTTTTTAAAACACAACCCTGATCTACAACTTTGTCCCTGACCTGTTTGGAGAGCTCCTTGGTCTTCATGGTGCACCTTGCTTAGTGGTGTTGCAGACTCTGGGGCCTTTCAGAACAGGTCTATATATACTGAGAACATGTGACATATCATGTGACACTTAGATTGCACACAGGTGGACTATTTAACTAATTATGTGACTTCTGAAGGTAATTGGTTACACCAGATCTTATTTAGGGGCTTCATTGCAAATGGTGAATACACATGCACGCACCACTTTTCTGTATTTTATTTATAAAAAATGTTTTAATCAAGTTTTTGTTTTATTTCACTTCACCAATATAGACTATTTTGTTTATGTCCATTACATGAAAAAAATCTATATAAATTACAGGCTGTAATGCAAAATAATAGGAAGGGTGATGAATACTTTTGCAAGGCACTGTAAGTAGGAGCAGGGAGGCAGAAGGAAGAGTAATATAATGTTAGACATGTGAAGTCAGGGGTGCTCTCTCGAGACTATGGCAGAATCAACTTTTATAACTAATCTTGATCCTATAGGCCAGAGGAGTCCATCACCCTCTGTTCTCTGTCAGTACACAGTATACATAAACTCAAATAAATGTCCTCTCACTGTCAACTGTGTTCATTTTCAGCAAACTTATGTGTAAATATTTGTATGAACATAATAAGATTCATAATAAGATTCAACAACTGAGTCAAACTGACATGTGACTAACATAAATGGAATAATGTGTCCCTGAACAAAGGGTGCATTAAGTACTGCAGTGCATCTCATGGACTGCACCAGATTTGCCAGTTCTTGCTGTGAGATGTTACCCCACTCTTCCACCAAGGCACCTGCAAGTTCACGGACATTTCTGGGGGGAATGGCCCTAGCCCTCACCTTCCGATCCAACGGGTCCTAGACATGCTCAATGGGATTGAGATCCGGGCTCTTCGCTGGCCATGGCAGAACACTGACATTCCTGTCTTGCAGGAAATCACGCACAGAACGAGCAGTATGGCTGGTGGCATTGTCATGCTGGAGGGTCATGTCAGGATGAGCCTGCAGGAAGGGTACCACATGAGGGAGGAGGATGTCTTCCCTGTAACGCACAGCGGTGAGATTGCCTGCAATGACAACAAGCTCAGTCCGATGATGCTGTGACACACCGCCCCAGACCATGACGGACCCTCCACCTCCAAATCTATCCCGCTCCAGAATACAGGCCTCTGTGTAACGCTCATTCCTTTGACGATAAACGTGAATCCGACCATCACCCCTGGTGAGACAAAACGGCGACTCGTCAGTGAAGGGCACTTTTTCCAGTTCTGTCTGGTCCAGCGACGGTGGGTTTGTGCCCGTTGTTGCCGGTGATGTCTGGTGAGGACCTGCCTTACAACAGGCCTACAAGCCCTCAATCCAGCCTCTCTCAGCCTATTGCGGACAGTCTGAGCACTGATGGAGGGATTGTGCATTCCTGGTGTAACTTGGGCAGTTGTTGTTGCCATCCTTTACCTGTCCCGCCGGTGTGATGTTCGGTTGTACCGATCCTGTGCAAGTGTTGTTACACGTGGCCTGCCACTGCGAGGACGATCAGCTGTCTGTCCTGTTTCCCTGTAGGCTGTCTTAGGCGTCTCACAGTACGGACATTGCAATTTATTGCCCTGGCCACATCTGCAGTCCTCATGCCTCCTTGCAGCATGCCTAAGGCACGTTCACGCAGATGAGCAGGGACCCTGGGCATCTTTCTTTTGGTGTTTTTCAGAGTCAGTAGAAAGGCCTCTTTAGTGTCCTAAGTTTTCATAACTGTGACCTTAATTGCCTACCGCCTGTAAGCTGCTAGTGCCTTAAAGACCGTTCCACAGGTGCATGTTCATTAATTCATTACTTAAACATAGTTAGTTGATTAGATAAATAACAGTCATCAGATTAATGAAAGTCCCGACAATATCAAGCAAACCTGATGGCACAATTTGTTTATTTAATTTACTAACAGCCAGCAGCACACTCCGACACTCAGACATAGTTTACAAACAAATTATTTGTGTTTAGTGAGTATGCCAGATCAGAGGCAGTAGGGATGACCAGGGATGTTCTCTTGATAAGTGCGTGAATTAGACCACGTTACTGTCCTGCTAAGCATTCAAAATGTAACAAGTACTTTTGGGTGTCAGGGAAAATGTATGTAGTAAAAAGTACATTATGTTCAAAAATATATATAGTAAAGTATCCCCAAAAACTACTGAAGTAGTACTTTAAAGTATTTTTACTTAAGTACTTAAAACCACATGGCCTAGCCATTGTAACCCACAGCTCTACTTTACTTCCTTGCTACAGGGAGAAAGATTCCATTCANACATAACCCTGCATCATTGGTCATGAACTACATGTATTAGCCATATTGCCCAGTCATTACTTATACTTTCATGCACAGAATAACCATGAAATAAAAAATAACCTTCAATGCACATTGCTTCAGTGACCCATTTCCAAAGACAGCTAAGCATTGGTGTCAAAGGTTAAAGTAGCAGGAACTCATAGAGTTGGACCCTGTCCCAACAGCTCAGTATAGACTAGTGAAGTGGTTATTTTATCCTGGGGAGGCTGAAATGGCGGTCAGAACACAAATGCAAATAGCTAACCTTTTCTCGCTAATGCATTTCACGCATGCACACACCTCACTACATAATCCCCCAGTGATTTATGGGCTGTTTCCTGACTGCTGTTGGACCGCTGGGGGCCAGGGGATGTCACGGAGGGGCGTATCGATCTCCGCCCGGCTCATATTACACCTGCTCAGCTCTTCCCATTGGTGGTGACCCCTAACCCTATCATATTACTCCTGCTCAGCTCTTCCCAGTGGTGGTGACCCCTAACCCTATCATATTACTCCTGCTCAGCTCTTCCCATTGGTGGTGACCCCTAACCCTATCATATTACTCCTGCTCAGCTCTTCCCATTGGTGGTGACCCCTAACCCTATCATACTACTCCTGCTCAGCTCTTCCCAGTGGTGGTGAACCCGGCGGTGGTGTGAGGAACAGTGTCCCCTTTCCCTGTGCTCAACTTGAAAGCAGAAAAGGCAAGCTTTAGAATTTTTAAAGACATGCCATATATTGGTGTTTCTTGGGATGGATACATGTGAGTGCTGTGGCAAAGGAGTCCCTTTAAATGGGCAAATTATCACTCAACCAACCACTGGACAGAAGACAAGAGAGGACAAAGCCCTACATTCAGGTATGGTCACTGTGCATGCCACTGGGGCTCCGGCTCAACCTATGACACTGGGAAGGAGAACCCTTACCTCCAATTGGTCTGGAAGGACGTCAACACTCAAGTCCAACCCCTGGCCTGTGTCTTATTGCTACTGCATGTCTGTCAATGGATATAAGAGGCTATGATGAACATTAGGTAACATAAGGGTAGATGGATTACGGAAGCCTCTTGTTTGCCCTTGCCATGGTAGTGTCTCTGGTGGACAGCTTATAGCAAGTTTATAATGCATTATAAGTATACTGTATCATTAGGCATTATAAAAGCACCTATAAGGCATTTTGTGTGTGCCTTATTTTCCCTTGCCACGGTATGGCACACGGTCTCCTCTCCTGACCAGAGTGCTCTCAGTAAGAACAGTTTACACAGCTCGCTCCTGAAAGTCGGTGTCCTCTGTAAAACCAGCTACTTGCGTGACTGGGAATAATTCAGTGGGTTTTTTACAGAGGCATAACGACCATGTCTTTAAATGCATCAAGTTTTATTGGGGTACTATCTGTCTGAAAGGTCAACCTGTGAATGAAAGACCACAGAGACAATGCTGCAGAAATGCAGTACAATAAAAAACACTGCCAACTTTAAGACTTGAACATTACCAGTGTCAATACCTTAAATGGGTAGTTTGGTTCTAAAGCAAAGCAATGCAGTTTAAACTTCAAACAGAACAGATTCATGATTGACGCAGACACCAGTGTTAAACACAACATGTAAAGTGTTGAGCTTATATTTCATTAGCTGAAATAAAATATCCCAGAAATGTTCCATACACACAAAAAGCTTATTTCGCTCAAATTTGTTTATATCCCTGTTAGTGAGCATTTCTCCTTTGCCAAGATTGTTTATAATCTATCCACCTGACAGATTAAACAGTATGATCATTACACAGGTGCACCTTGTGCTGTGGGCAATAAAAGGCCACTAAAATATGCAGTTTTGTCACACACACAATGCCACAGATGTCTCAAGTTGAGGGAGCGTGCAATTGGCATGCTGACTTCAGGAATGTCCACCAGAGCTGTTGCAAGAAAATTGAGTGTTCACTTCTCTACCATAAACTGTGTCCAACGTCGTTTTAGAGAATGTCAGTACATCCAACCGGCCTCACAACCATAGACCACGTGTAACCACGCCAGTCCAGGACCTCCACATCCATCTTCTTCACCTGTGGGATTGTCTGAGACCAGCCACCCGGACAGCTGATGAAACTGTGGGTTTCACAAACAAAGACTTTCTGCACAAACTGTCAGAAAGTGTCTCAGGGAAGCTCATCTGCAGCTCCTCGTCTTCACCAGGGTCTGACCTGACTGCAGCTCCTCGTCTTCACCAGGGTCTGACCTGACTGCAGCTCCTCGTCTTCACCAGGGTCTGACCTGACTGCAGCTCCTCGTCTTCACCAGGGTCTGACCTGACTGCAGCTCCTCGTCTTCACCAGGGTCTGACCTGACTGCAGCTAGGCGTCCTAACCGACTTCACTGGGCAAAAGCTCACCTTCATGATCACTGGCACACTGGAGAAGTGTGCTCTTCACGGATGAATCCCGGTTTCAACTGTACCGGGCGGATGGCAGACAGCGTGTATGGCGTCGTGTGGGCGAGCGGTTTGCTGATGTCAACATTGTGAACAGAGTGCCCCATGGTTTCTGTGGGGTTATGGTATGGGCAGGCATAAGCTACGGACAACGAACACAATTGCATTTTATCGATGGCAATTTGAATGTACAGAGACAATGTGACGAGATCCTGAGGCCCATTGTCGTGCCATTCATCTGCCACCATCACATCATGTTTCAGCATGATAATGCACGGCCCCATGTCTGAAGGTTCTGTACACAATTCCTGGAAGCTGAAAATGTCCTAGTTCTTTCATGGCTTGCATACTCACCAGACATGTCACACATTGAGCATGTTTGGGATGTTCTGGATAGACGTGTATGACAGCGTGTTCCAGTTCTTGCCAAAATATCCTGCAACTTCACACAGCCATTGAAGAGGAGTGCGACAACATTCTACAGGCCACAGTCAACAGCCTGATCAACTCCATGTGAAGGAGATGTCGCGCTGCATAAGGCAAATGGTGGTCACACCAGATACTGACTGGTTCTCTGATCCACACCCCTACTTTATTAAAAGTACGGTATCTGTGACCAACAGATTCATATCTGTATTCCCAGTCATGTGAAATCCATAGATTAGAGCCTAATGAATGTATTTCAATTCACTGATTTCCTTATATAAACTGTAACTTATTGAAATCTTTTAAATTGCTGCATGTTGTATTTATATATTTGTTCAGTGTACCATCACATCTGTACTTGAAAAGAGGAGGGAATCGTTGTTCTGCTCCTGCTGTGAACAAAATGGCTACATCTGCCGTTCCTTTTTCTGAGTTAGTGTGTGTAGATTATCATCGAAGACGATTCTCCTGTTTTTCATGTGAAATGGTTGAACATGTCATTTTGAAAGCAGATAATGATTAAACAACACACTGTGCACTGCAGACAGACTGTGGTTGGTCATTAGTGCTGGGTTTGGATGTGGTTGATGAGGATGATGGCTACCCACAGATTTGACTAATGACTCATCATACCACAATCGTCATTGTGCTGTTTTTAGAAACGAGAGAGTGGGTGAGTGAGGGAGGGAGATGGGTTTGTACGGGTGTGGGCACAATGAAAAACCCTTTCCGACAGGCTGACTGATGTTACCTGAGAAGTTTATTCCATTGCGCCAGATGTTATTTATTTCATTGGGGACTGTCCATAACAAAGTGGTATCGCTGCGCCCCCTTGCTGTTGAAGGCTCCGTTACAAAAGAGACACAGCATCATTTACATTTTTCCAAACTTTGCGTCATCTTTAGTGCAGCCAGATTCCGTCAACAGAACAGCAAGTTACCAAACCACAGAATAAGATGAAAATGTGTTTTTCCGGCAGAATAGGATAGCTAGCGAGTAATATTTTATATAAATGTCAATACACATTGGCTGTTAAGCCAATTATATATGACTGTTGCTTTCCGTTTTCGTTTATAATGATGGTAATGACGTTTGTAATGACAATGGCTCTCCTCCATCTTGTCTTGCATTGTGAAACCCTCCCTATGCTCTCAGTCCAGTAGCGGAAGGAGATTGCATGAAGATGACGTATGGTATAAAAAAATACTTTGCGATGTAAACGGGGCATGACTGATCTCCTTTAACACAACGTGGAGAGTTGTCCTGGTTTGTCCGCATAAGACCTTCGTTTCTCATTATCAAAACACTCACTGGAGTGAAGTGACAATCAATAAACAACAACATAATGGCATTCATTGAGTATGAGCACCTCTTTAATGCTAAGAGCATGGATTTGAATCACAAGCGAAAATGGAAACTACTCTGAGGGTACAAAACATTAAGGACACCTGCTCTTTCGATGACACCGATCAGGTGAATCCAGGTGAAAACTATGATCCGTTATTGATGTCACTTGTTAAATCCACTTCAATCAGTGTAGATGAAGGGGAGGAGAAAGAAGGATAAAGAAGGATTTTTAAGCCTTGAGACATGGATCGTGTATGTGTGCCATTCAGAAGGTGAATGGGCAAGACAAAACATTTAAGTGTCTTTGAATGGGGTATGGTAGTAGGTACCAGGCGCACCGGTTTGTGTCAAGAACTGCAACGCTGCTGGGTTTTTCACACTCTACAGTTTCCTGTCTATCAAGAATGTTCCACCACCCAAAGGACATCCAGCCAACTTAACACAACTGTGGGAAGCATTGGAGTCAACATGGGCCAGCATCCCTGGGGAACACTTGACACCTTGTAGAGTTCATTCCCCAATGAATTGAGGCTGTTCTGAGGGTAAAAGGGGGGGATGAAACTCAATATTAGGAAGGTGTTCTTAATGTTTTGTACACATTGTAGTTATCAGGAGATTCAGAATAAACATATAATAAATACAATCTCTCCACTCTGCTTTGTTATGCTCCATTAGTGCTGATTCATACTATGGAAATAAACTAAATGCTACATTAAGTTCATATCAGGGCTTTCAAGGATCCAAAGAGTAATATTTTGAATATGGAGGATTACAGTTAGCGGGTTGATACATCTTCGAGAGACATTCTGACTGCCCTGTCTCTCAGGACACTGACTATCTGACAGCCTGGATTAACATTTTGCTATGGTCATCACTTTCCATAGAACAGAGCTAGTGGACACTAACCAGAGCTAGTGGACACTAACCAGAGCTAGTGGACACTAACCAGTACTGTGAGACCTGAGGACTAGTGTACCATGATGAGTAATTGGTTTAAAATGTCATATTGTTGTATATACAGTAATAACAGTGGTCTATACAGTAATAACATTGTAGTTGAATCAACATTGATGGCAACAATCTCAATCCATGAATATGACAGGGACACTGACTATAGAATAAAATACAGGTTCATTTTCCTTATTATATTCTCTTTAATATATCTTAAAAAACTGATATACAATCTGAGAAAGCAAAGGAGGATTTGTACTGAGGGACAGACCCTCCTGAGCCTCACAGGGAACTAGGCTAGCTGGGCCAGTAAAACAAGGAGTGTGGGGCTAGGAACCAGAGCATGCTAACAAGTCAAATCTGAACCCGTTCATTTGAAAGCACGCGCACATGCACGCACACACACACACACACACACACACACTAAAATACACCACCTCCTGATCACATACACTTTGCCTCATGGAAACGTAAATACAATGTTTAATACAGTGATGACACTGAATGTTATGTTCCAATGTGCACACATACAGGCACAAAGCCAGCCCAGGCAAAGCAACAAACACACACTCAAAGATACACACACATACCTCTCAAACACACAAACTGGGAGGAAGACAGACACACAAGGACACAGAGGCGAGCGAGACCACAGGCCCTCCGTTAGACAACTAAACAGAGGACTCATACACAACCTAGGAGAGGGAGAGCGCCCTGGTATTCCCCCTACCTCCATGGGGGCAGAGGAGAACGCATGAGTGGGGTGGGGCCTAAGAGGTATGGAGGGAAAAGCAGCAGGATAGAGAGATGGAGCAAGAAAGCGAGAGAAAAAGAGACTTTCAGAGGCAGAGTGTCCTCTGTTTGGCTTCCCCAGGGGACATGGCAGGGGAGTTCAGCTAAGGTCAAGGGTCAATTGTTGTTGTACAACTTGTACTGTGGTACAGCTCAAGTCTTTTCCTAGGAGCTCCATCTAGACAGTGTTACAGTGCGTTTGGGGCACCGGTAAATAGTGTTTCCACTCTGGATGAGTGAACAGAACAGACAGGAAGTGGGCGTGTCTGAGGTGAGTCTAAAATGGTTCCCTATTCCCCATGTCCCTTGTATTGAACTCTGGACCTTCAAGCGAGCTCCACTGCTCTTTCTCCATTCTAACCCTCTAATCAAGGAGTGATTTAGATCTGGGACCTTCAAGCGAGCTCCACTGCTCTTTCTCCATTCTAACCCTCTAATCAAGGAGTGATTTAGACCTGGGACACCAGGTGGATGAAATTAATGATCAGGTAGAGCAGAAAACCAACAGGCTTCTGCCCACGTAGGGTCAGAGTTGAATAACCCTGCCTTATATAATGCACTCACTACTTTTCACCAGGGCCTATAGGGTAAAGTAGTGCACTATTGGGATAATTAGGGTGCCATTTCAGACATATCCAGAGTGAAATATATAAATATGGGGACTAACTGGAATGAGGACTGACTGACTGGATTGGGGACTGACTGGGTCAAATGGGGACTGACTAGAATGGGGATTGGGTTGGTGGCACTTGTCATTCACATGCTGTCTGGTGAGTTGGGGGTGGGCGAGGGGGCAGGAACGAGTGACATAACAGATATGTCGTTTTTCCAGCTGTGTTTCTGTGTGTTTGCATGCACAGCCAAGTGCTGTGTGTTGTGAGTAGCTAGTTGAGTACGCTTGTTTCTCAATGTACGTGAAGGGATTCTCTGTGTGTGTGTGTGTGTGTGTGTGTGTGTGTGTGTGTGTGCATTTTCTTTGCAACACAAACATGGCAGGCACTAGAACTGAGAAACACTAACAGATCATCTTTCTCTTTGATTCGCCGATTCTTAAATAACAGATAACTGGATTGGTTAAATCCCTGGTCCTCACTGCCACCGGAGCCCACTCTGATTGGCTCAGACACAACGAGAAGCCCAGTCATTGGACGATCCCTGTTGTGACGCATGATTATTCTGGTCCACTCAGGACAATAAACAAGTCCCTCCTCAAACTTAAAAAAAAAACGTGTTTAATCTTTTCTTCTTCCAGCAACGTCTTATTGCAATCGGGGCGTGTCAGCGGTGCGCAGCAGTTTGTTGGTTGACGAGACATTAGGGGGCGGGGTTCAGCTGCGCAGTCACAGATGGGGGGTGGGGGGTGCAGTCATCACCTGGCGTTGTGCTTGATGTAATCCTGAACCTTATCCTGGAAATCCTCCTAGAGCAAGACACACAAACAACATCAGTGAGCTTTTCTCTATCAATATCCTTGTTTCATTTTTTACAAACATCTAACCCCCAATGGAACTGCTCTGAAAATCTTTAAGAAAATATACAGTATACTGTTCATCAGTTGAAATTAATTTTAGGGAGATATTCAATTAAAAATCTGCAGTAAGCTCCATCAGGGGTTGATGCCAGTGATTACAGTGGAATGGAAACCTTACCCACAAACCACGCACACTTCATGACAGCAAAACATGACAACCTGGCACCAGCCATAGCTATGAAAGAAAGTGAATACAGGCGGTTAGGGAATATAGTCACCATAGCCAGACTGTGGAGATGGAGGTAGATATGGAGGCCACTACAGCAGCTCTGGCTCCCTCCGAGTGAACAGCAACAAGATGTCAGAGCCTGAATGGAACCTAGGAGGGATCGGGATTCTTCACACAGCTCTGCTGGCCCGTTGCTCCGTAACAAGTACCAGGCTGTAAATAACCCCAGTCTACATGGAGTCCTGAGGCACACAGTGAATGGCCCATCTTTGCTCTGATCTGTCTGTGACCACCTCTTTTCCACCAGCTGGCGCATCCTTCTGAATGGTGTCGGACACTACAGTGAAGTACCTCCATTACAGGACATGAATGGAGAGCTGAATGGAGAGCCGGGGAGTTATAGCCTGGGTCCGAGTGAGTGTGTGTGCATGATATAGAGAGAGTGCGTGTACTCTTTGTGTGTGCAGGGTTTAAATAAAATGAAGTCAAATCATTTCCCATGACCCCTCTGGGGACAGTGTTCCATGGTGCAGCTTGGTGATGGATGGAGAGGAAAGGTGGAGCCAAGTTGGCATGGCAGCTTGATGATGGATGAAAGGGAGAGAGAGAAGTGGAGCCAGGTTGGCATGACAGTGTATGTAGCGGATGGTGGCGGGCAGTAACTCAAAGCGGTTGACATACTCTGTTTGTCCCTCCTGGGTCAGCTTGCCCCCTGCCCTTTTCCCTTGGCCAGCTATATTAAACCACACCAGCACAGCTCAGCACAGCATAGCACAGCAAAGCTCAGCAACAAACAAATAAAACGAAAGCCTACTTCTTTTCTCACTGGTGGTCCAGGCTTTGGGTTTGATTGGACAGAGGTAGGAAGGGGGTGGAGCCCGCTAAAAGACTACACAGCCCTGGTATCAGGGGCCAAGGCAAGTAAAGGGAGCAGCAACAGCAAACCCTCCAATCTGCACAGAAACTCCCATTGACATCAATGCATTATTTACCCATTCAGCTCCAGTTTCACAGATGCATGTTTCCCAAGATGGGATTCAGTTCTTAAGAGAATATGCTCAGAAAGAGGATTGGCCAGGGCTGGAAAAGGTCAGGTGACTCTCAGCCAAGAACAACAAAGATGCCAACCATGATGACAACTTGATGTAAAAAGGGCTTTATAAATACATTTGATAGATTTGATTGAACTTAAGGAGATAAGCGCAAGACATACTGCTTTGAAATGGAGACTACTTTAGGACAAATGTGTGTGGCTGACTTAGTCCCTAGCATACCATCTACCATTTATTTTAAATGTAACCTTTATTTAACTGGGGAAGTCAGTTAAGAACAAATTCTTATTTACAATGACAGCCTACACCGGCCCAACACGGACGACGCTGGGCCAATTGTGCGCCTTCCTATGGGACTCCCAATTACGGCCAGTTGTGATACAGCCTGGAATCGAACCAGGGTGTCTGTAGTGACGCCTCTAGCACTGGGGAGCTATTGCACAAAAGCTTCTACAGTGCCTACAGAAAGTATTCACACCCCATTACTTTTTCCACATTTAGTTGTTACAGACTGATTTTAATTGAGATTTGTGGTCACTGCCTACACACAATACCCCATAATGTCAAAGTGGAATTATGATTTTCCATTTTTTTATACAAATTAATAAAAAATGAAAAGCTGACATATCTTGAGTCAATAAGTATTCAACCCCTTTGCTATGGTAAGCCTAAATAAGTTCAGGAGTAAAACGATAGTGTTAAACATGATTTTTGAATGACTACCGTAACCACAAAGACCAGGGGCAATTTCCAATGGCTCGCAAAGAAGGGCACCTATTGGTAGATTGAAAATAAAATATAAAAGTTATTAATTACACTTTGGATGGTGTATCAATACACCCAGTCACTACAAAGATACAGGCATCCTTCCTAACTCAGATGCCGTAGAGCAGTGGTTCCCAAACGTTTTATAGTCCCGTACCCCTCCCAAACATTCAACCTCCAGCTGCGTACCCCCTCTAGCACCAGGGTCATCACACTCTCAAATAAAGTTTTTTTGCCACCATTGTAAACCTGCCACACACACTATACAAGACATTTATTAAACATATGAATGAGTGTGAGTTTGTCACAACCCGGCTCGTGGGAAGTGACAAAGAGCTCTTATAAGACCAGGACACAAATAATAATCAATAATATTGCTCTTTATTTAGCTATCTTACATATAAAACCTTATTTGTTCATCAAAAATGGTGAGGTTAATGAGAAGGGTGTGCTTGAAAAGATGCCCATAACTCTGCAATGTTGGGTTGTATTGAAGAGAGTCTCAGAATTTAAATAATTTTCCACACAGTCTGTGCCTGTATTCATGCTAGTGAGGGCCGAGAATCCACTCTCACATAGGTACGTGGTTGCAAAGGGCACTAGTGTCTTAACTGCGCAATTTGCCAAGGCAAGAAACTCTGAGCGCAGCCCTATCCAGAAATCTGTCAGTGGCTTCTGAATAAATTCAATTTTCACAGAACCGCTTGTTGCAATTTCGATGAGGATCTCTTGTTCAGATATTGGTAAGTGGACTGGAGGCAGGGCATGAAAGGGATAACGAATCCAGTTGTTTGTGTCATCCGTTTCGGGAAAGTACCTGCGTAATTGCGCAACCAGCTCACTCAGGTGCTTCGCTATATCACATTTGATATTGTCCATAAGCTTGAGTTCATTTGCACACAAAAAATCATACAATGACGGAAAGACCTGTGTGTTGTCCTTGTTAATGCAGACAGAAAAGAGCTCCAACTTCTTAATCATAGCCTCAATTTTGTCCCGCACATTGAACATAGTTTCGAAGAGTCCCTGTAATCCTAGATTCAGATCATTCAGGTGAGAAAAAACATCACCCAGATAGGCCAGTCGTATGAGAAACTCATCATCATGCAAGCGGTCAGACAAGTGATAATGATGGTCAGTAAAGTAAACTTTAAGCTCATCTCTCAATAAAAAAAATTTGTTAATACTTTGCCCCTTGATAACCAGCACACTTCTGTATGTTGTAAAAGCGTTACATGGTTGCTGCCCATATCATTGCATAGTGCAGAAAATACACGAGTGTTCAGGGGCCTTGCTTTAACAAAGTTAATCATTTTCATTGTAGTGTTCAAAACGTCTTTCAAGCTGTCAGGCATTCCCTTGGCAGCAAGAGCCTCTCGGTGGATGCTGCAGTGTACCCAAGTAGCGTCGGGAGAAACTGCTTGCACGCGCGCTACCACTCCACTATGTCTCCCTGTCATGGCTTTTGCGCCATCAGTACAGTTACCAACACATCTTGACCACCAAAGTCCATCTGATGTCACAAAGCTGTCCAGTACTTTAAAAAAATCCTCTCATGTTGTCCTGGCTTCCAGTGGTTTGCAGAAGAGGAGGTCTTTCTTAATTGACCCCCCATAAACGTAACTGACATATACCAAGAGCTGTGCCAGGCCCGCCACGTTTGTTGACTCATCCAGCTGTAACGCATATAATTCACTGGCTTGAATGTGAAGCAGTAATTGTTTCAAAACATCTACTGCCATGTCACTGACGCGTTGTGAAACAGTGTTGTTTGATGAAGGCATTGTCTGTGTAACTTTTTTGGCCTTTTCCCCCAGCATTGTCCCAAACATATCCGCGGCATCAGGAAGAATTAAGTCCTCCACAATAGTATGGGGCTTGCCTGTCCTAGCCACTTGGTAGCTCACCATGTAAGACGCTTCTAGCCCCTTCTTATTAATGGTATCTGTTGCTATTATACATGTCTTACTACTCAAAAGTCGTCTTAATTCTGGCTCAAAAAACTCCTGTGGCTTATTTTTCAAATTGTCATGTTTTGTTTCTAAATGTCTGCGCAAGAGTGAAGGTTTCCCACGAGAGAGTAACAGTTAATGTGATTGGATGTTAATTATTTGACTAGGCTACCTGTATTTGACATTGTGTTGTTATTTCGCTGAACACTAGATGGTTTATTTTTGGCAGTGAAACAAGGCTACTCAGGCGAGAAAAATGTATAGCCCCGTAGGAAAATATAAATGTCCTGTTTGAATATTTTTATGTCCTGTTTGAATATTTTTATGTGAATCACATTTTTACTTGGCGTACCCACGACGGCATTGTGCGTACCTGCCGTAGAGCAAGGAAACTGCTCAGGGATTTCACCATGAGGCCAATGGTGACTTTAAAACAGTTAGAGTTTAATGGCTATGATAGGAGAAAACCGAGGATGGATCAACAGCACTGTAGTTACTCCACAATATTAACCTAATTGACAGAGTGAAAAGAAGGAAGCCTGTACAGTACATACATATTCCAAAACATGCATACTGTTTGCAACAAGCCACTAACGTAATACCGCCTTCTGGATGACAGTGGGGTGAACAGGCAGTGGCTCGGGTGGTTGTTGTCCTTGATGATCTTTTTGGCCTTCCTGTGACATCGGATGCTGTAGGTGTGCTGGAGGGCAGGTAGTTTGCCCCCGGTGATGCTTTGTGCAGACCCCACTACCCTCTGGAGAGCCTTGCGGTTGAGGGCGGTGCCGTTGCCGTACCAGGCGGTGATACAGCCCGACAGGATGCTCTCGATTGTGCATCTGTAAAAGTTTGTGAGTGTTTTAGGTGACAAGCCAAATAGAGGCTGAAGAGGCGCTGTTGCCCATTCTTCACCACGCTGTGGGTGGACCATTTCAGTTTGTCCGTGATGTGTACGCCGAGGAACTTAAAACTTTCCACCTTCTCCACTACTGTCCCATTGATGTGGATGGGGGGTGCTCCCTCTACTGTTTCCTGAAGTCCACGATCATCTCCTTTGTTTTGTTGACGTTGAGAGGTTGTTTTCCTGACACCACACTCCGAGGGCCCTCACCTCCTCCCTGTAGGCCGTCTCGTCATTGTTGGTAATCAAGCCTACCACTGTAGTGTCGTCTGCAAACTTGATGATTGAGTTGGAAGCGTGCATGGCCACGCAGTCATGGGTGAACAGGGAGTACAGGAGAGGGCTGAGAATGCACCTGTGGGGCCCCAGTGTTGAGGATCAGCGGGGTGGAGATGTTATTTCCTACTTTCACCACCTGGGGTGGCCCGTCAAAGTCCAGGACCCAGTTGCACAGGGCGGGGTCGAGACCCAGGGTCTCGAGCTTAATGACAAGTTTGGAGGGTTCTATGGTATTAAATGCTGAGCTGTAGTCAATGAACAGCATTCTTGCATAGGCATTCCTCTTATCCAGATGGGATAGGGCAGTGTGCAGTGTGATGGCTGCATTGTCAGTGGATCTATTGGGGCGATAAGCAAATTGGAGTGGGTCTAGGGTATCAGGTAGGGTGGAGGTGATATGCTCCTTGACTAGTCTCTCAAAGCACTTCATGATGACAGAAGTGTGTGCAACAGGGGCGATAGTCATTTAGTTCAGTTACCTTAGCTTTCTTGGGAACAGGAACAATGGTGGCCATCTGAAAGCATGTGGGGACAACAGACTGGGATAGGGATTGATTGAATATGTCCGTAAACACACCAGTAAACATGCGACGGGGCTGGTTTTCTTTTTGTAGTCCGTGATCGACTGTAGACTCTGACATATATGTCTCGTGTCTGAGCCGTTGAATTGCGACTCTACTTTGTCTCCATACTGACGCTGTCCTTGTTTGATTGCCTTGCGGAGGGAATAACTGCACTGTTTGTATTCGGTCATGTTTCCAGTCGCCTTGCCATGATTAAAAGCGGTGGTTTGGGCTTTCAGTTTTGAGCGAATGCTGCCATCAATCCACGGTTACTGGTTAGGAAATGTTTTAATAGTCACAGTGGGTACGACATCTCTGATGCACTTGCTAATAAACTCGCTCACCGAGTCAGCGTATACATCAATGTTGTTCTCTGAGGCTATCCGGAACATATCCCAGTCCACGTGATTGACGCAATCCTGAAGCGTGGAATCTGACTGGTCAGACCAGCGTTGGACGGACCTGAGCACGGGCTTTTGCTGTTTTAGTTTCTGTCTATAGGCTGGGAGAAACAAAATGGAGTCACGTCAGATTTGCCAAAGGCAGGGCAGGGGAGGGGAGGGCTTTGTATGCATCACGGAAGTTAGAGTAGCAATGATCCAGAATGCTAGCAGCCTGTGTCGCGCATTCGATATGCTGATAGAATTTAGGAAGTCTCGTTCTCAGGTTAGCTTTGTTAAAATCACCGGCTACAATAAATGCAGCCTTAGGATGTATGGTTTCCAGTTTACATAAGAGTCCAGTGAAGTTCTTTCAGGGCCGACGAGGTATCTGCTTGGGGGGGGATATACAAGGCTGTGACTATAGTCGAAGAGAATTCTCTTGGAAGATAATGCGGTCGGCATTTTATTGTAAGGAATTCTAGGTCAGTTGAACAAAAGGACTTGAGTTCCTGTATGTTGTTGTGATTACACCCCAAGGCATGCACCCCTGCCCTTCTTCTTACAAGAGAGATGTTTGTTTCTGTCGGCGAGATGCATGAAGAAACCGGGTGGCTGTACCAACTCTGACAACATATCCCAAGTGAGCCATGTTTCCGTGAAACAGAGAATGTTACAATCTCTGATGTCTCTCTGGAAGGCAACTCGTGCCCTAATTTCGTCCACCTTGTTATCTAGAGATTGGACATTGGCGAGTAATATGCTCGGGAGCGGTGGATGGTGTGCTCGCCTTCTGAGTCTGACCAGTAGGCCGCTCCGTCTGCCTCTCCTGCGGCAATCGCTTTGTTTTGGGTCGGCCTCTGGGAGAAGATCCCATGTCCAGGGTGGAGGTCCGAACAAAGGATCCGCTTCAGGAAAGACGTATTCCTGGTCGTAATGTTGGTAAGTTGTCATCGCTTTTATATCCAATAGTTCTTCTTCCCGGATGGCCACCAATTGTTCAACCCTTGTATTGGTCAGCCTGTTGTGTGCTTTGGTGTGTGTGTTCCCAAACAAGGACCAGTGGCGCTCTGAGGAGGCTGATGTTGGTGGGATTTGGAGGATGATGGAGGCAACAGGGGAAAGCACCTCAGATCCACAAAGTCCCTTCCACCAGGTGGCTGATGAGATATGTTGGCACGACTGCCATATTGCATCTCCATCCCAAAGCCCTTGCTTGGAAGTGTACTTCGCCAGACTGCCAAGAACCTTGCCCTCATCCAGGCCAAGGTGGCGAGACACGGTAGTGATGACACAATAGGCCTTGTTGATCTCTGCACCAGACAGGATGCTCTTGCCAGCATACTTGGGGCCCAACATGTACGCTGCGGCGTGTATGGGCTTCAGCCAGAAGTCTTCACGCTTTTTGATGTATTTCAGAACTGCAGTTTCCTCTGCTTGGAGCAACAATGAAGTGGGCAGCGCAATACGGATTTCTTCTCTTACATCTGCAAGTAGAGTCTGAACATCAGACAGGATGGCATTGTCTCCCTCAATCTGTGCAATGGCTACTGCTATAGATTTCAGGAGTTTCAGGCTGCTTACCACTCTCTCCCAAAATACATCATCCAGGAGGATCCTCTTGATGGGGCTGTCCATATTGGCATTCTGTGATATGGCCATTTCTTGGAGAGACTCATTTCCCTCCAGGAGACTGTCAAACACGACAACACCACCCCAACATGTGTTGCTGGGCAGCTTCAATGTGGTGCTCTTATTCTTCTCACTTTGCTTGGTGAGGTAGATTGCTGCTATAACTTCACATACCTAACCATTTTCTTGGCTCTCTTGTAGAGTGTATCCATTGTTTCCAGTGCCATGATGTCCTTGAGGAGCAGATTCAATGCATGAGCAGCACAGCCAATGGGTGTGATGTGAGGGTAGGACTCCTCCACTTTAGACCAAGCAGCCTTCATGTTCGCAGCATTGTCTGTCACCAGTGCAAATACCTGCTGTGGTCCAAGGTAATTGATGACTGCCTTCAGTTCATCTACAATGTAGAGACCGGTGTGTCTGTTGTCCCTTGTGTCTGTGCTCTTGTAGAATACTGGTTGAGGGGTGGAGATGATGTAGTTGGGTGATCGAAAGTTTGTGGGCAAGAAAAACCTATCAGAGATGATTGCAATACAATCAGCTTTCTCTATGATTTGCTTGACCTTCACTTGAGCTCTGTTGAAATTAGTAGATAAAGCATCTGGTTGGAGGGGTGTATGCTGGGCGAAGATCATTCAGAAATCTCTTCCAATACACATTGCCTGTGAGCAGAGGTGAACCAGTTGCATACACAGCTCGAGCAAGACATTCATCAGCATTTCTCTGACTACGTTCCTCCATGGAGTCAAAAAAATTTCTGATTCCAGGAGGACCGTGAGCTGTTGCTATCAATAAGGTGTCTGATTCATCATTTTCACCTCAAATAGAAGTAGAGGGACTTTTGTCAGAGGTTGCTTGTTGTGAGCGCTGAGGGAACTTTATGCATTGGCCAGATGATTCTGCATCTTTGTTGCATTCTTCACATATGCTTTGGCACAGTATTTGCAAATGTACACAGCTTTTCCTTCTACATTAGCTGCAGTGAAATGTCTCCACACATCAGAAAGTGCCCGTGGCATTTTACTGTAAAGATTAGGAAAAAAATTAGTAAAAAAAACAAATACAATTCCATGTACAGATAAATAGTTAAGCAGTTATCTTACAAAGGAGTTGTTTAATCTAAATGTTTTAAAATGAAACATGTATGGAACAGGTGAATTAATAACACTCCTCAGTTAGCAGGCTCAAGCAAGCTAAAACCCACATGGTAGCAAAAAACTAACTAGCAGAAATTGCTAAGTTAGAATTTATTTAAACACTTTGCTGTAGGCTACTATTTACTAGTTAACAAAAGATTATGTATGTCATAAAATATATTCACACCACCCAGTATTGTAATCAAAACTTACCAGAAAGCATGTAGTCCTTGGCTCAGACAGTGTAGTAGTGTGGGCTCAATAGCATCTCATTAGTGTGCAAGATCTTGAGAAGCAGCTGTACATGTGATGGGAGAGTGCGCTGCACATGTGATGGAAGAATGCACTGTGCATGCAGAGGGTTGCAATTCCATTGAATTGGGGATAGTTGAAACAAAATACGCCACAAGACCTAGAATTGCCTTGTGTATCCCACAAAAAAGGTTCACTGTTATAAGCAAACTCTTTTGATGCATTTAAGCAAATTTCCGGCCTTAAAAATTACGTAAATTTACAGGAAAGTTTACGATCCTTTGCAACGCTACTTACATCTACTTGAAATTCTATGGCAAGACCTTAAAATGGTTGTCTAGCAATGATCAACAACCAATTTAACAGAGCTTGAAGAATTTTGAAAATAATCATCAATAATCATCATGTTGTACAATCCAGATGTGGAAAGCTCTTCGAGACTTACCCAGAAAGACTCACAGCTGTAATTGCTGCCAAAAGTGCTTCTAAGTAGGGGTGTGAAAACTTATGGAAATGAGATATTTCTGCATAATTTAAAAAAAATAAATGAGCAAACATTTCTAAAAACATGTTTCCACTTGGTCATTATTGGGTATTGTGTGTATATGGTTGAGAGAAAAAACATATATAATCCATTTTGAATTCAGGCTGTAACACAACATGTGGAATAAGTCAAGGAGTATGCATACTTCCTGAAGGCTCTACTTCCTGTAAATCCACTCTAAACTGTGGATGAAAATCAGTCAGACAGCTGGTTGGAAACCTGCTATTTGAGTCATAATCTACTGGATCTCTTCAGTCCTTAGTGAAAGCCATAGAAATTCCCTTTTAAAACAGTAATACCTCAAACAATGACTGGGGACTTGACCTCAGGGCGAAACGGAAGGGACAGTTTAACTGAAAGATTATGACGTCTGTCTTATGTGAAACTGCAAGGACGTGGGGAGAACAGAAACAGGGACTGATATGAAAGAGGAAAGCAGTGTGCTAGGTAGGAAACCAAACAATCGAGGCATGTAGTTGAAACAGACTGACTGACCAACTAACGTTAGTGGTCATTCCATATTGAACTGAACCATGTCACCTATCCTACCCAATTAGCTCATCCTCCCTGCAGGCAGGTACACCAGTGTTCAAAGCACCTCTTCAAGAGGTAAATGAATGAATGCAAATGGATGTACTTCCCCTTGGGTGGAACGTGCTACAGCTTTCTAGTCCGACTAGAGCAGCAGAGCAAAGCAAACAGCACTAAGTTAAAGGGCCCTCAGCACAGCTAAGCAGAGAAAACAGAGACTTAGAACTAACAGTTAGAACTGGAACCTCGGAACACTGAGCGCTCCAAGCTGAGACCTCCGGGGATTCCACTGCTGCACCCCCCATCCCACCCCTGCCCCCTCCAATCCCCCGCTCCCCCTCTTGCATAACACTGCAGCCCAATAAATATTTTGGCAGTAACTCAGTGAGCCAAGTGCAGCACAGAGTATTAAATAGCCCCCTGTAATTATGCTTATTAATATGACCCATTATAAATGTGGGGGTTGTCTGGTGGATTGTGGAGCTTTGGCTAAGGTGATTGGGCCATGCCTTTCTTCCCTGGCTAATTGCCTTTTGATACACCTCCGTATGCAGTGTTACATAGTGTTAGAGTATTAGGCTTTACTACGACTAATCGTCATCATCATCATAATAATAATAATAATAATAATAATAATGGAGATGAATGATGACATTCAGAACAGTTCAGACGTACACTCAGCAGACAGTTTATTAGGTCCATTCACAAAAATGGTTCGCTCCTACAGACAGTGAAAGACTCTGCATGGTCAAGCCGACGTCTGCAGTGGCCGTACAGGATTTACTGTGAAATGGTCTCTGTAGAAGTCAGGGCATTCATACTTGCGCTTCGCAGAGCTGTTGTGAAGGAAGTTGTCAAGGAAGTGAGTGTTTATACAGGACCTCCCGCCCCCACCTACCATCAACCAATCATGTCAGTGCGGAGCTATACGGAGCCCTACGCATTGCTACAAAAATTGGGAGGCGCATGGCATTAACTTGGGGAGTGGTGGGGCGCTAGCGCCCCAATCCCGACACTACCAGGTGAAATGCAAGGCGCCAAATTCTAAATCCAAAAGTTGAATTATTAAACATGCACCCATATACAAGTGTTTCATACTCATCAAAAGCTCTGTTTCTTGGCAATATCACAGCGTTGTCAGATTTCAAAAAGGCTTTACGGCAAAAGCACCACATTTGATTGTTTGAGGGTAGCACCTCACATATTGTTCCCATTACCATAAATTCATAAGCCTTCACGGTTCACACAAAACACATTTCACAGCGAAAACAAATCAATTACCTGTTGAAGAACTTCTGCTGATGGCTTCCCAAGTGTCCAACGAAGACAATCCATGGTTCTTTTGTTAGAAAAAGTAATGTATTATATCCATAAATCTCCATTTGGTTCGCGCGTTATAATCAGAAACTACAGCCTCCACTCCTCCATTGAAACGTGAAGAGAACTCGTTCAAATTAAACCTATAAACTTGTCCAAGAACAATCAAAAATAATTTTAAATGTATCCTTAGGAACACTTTTACGTATATTTACTATTATAAATCAACCGGAATATAAACTGAGCAATAAGAACGGAAAAAAACACAGAGCGTGCCTTGTCGGGAGCGCGCACTCTCTTCTGTTGACATTCAAGGGGACTCTTCCTGTTTTCTCTTCTTCTCTGCTCTAATGCATCCCAAAAAATTCTGAACACTGTCTCGAGACTGTTGACATCCAGAGGAAGCGATAGGTACTGCATTCATATGTCCTTTTATGGGCATTTTCATGAGGGAGGGGTTCCAAATGAGGCACTCTGTCAAAACCACTTTTTCCAGGACAGAAATTCCTTGGGGTTTCGCCTGCCATATCCGTTCTGTTTTACTCACAGACAAATGGTTAACACTTTTAGAAAATTCAGAGTGTTTCCTATCCAATGGTACTAAATATGTGCATATCCTATTTTCTGGGCCTGAATGGGAGGCATTTTACTTTGGGCACGCCAGGGTCTCCAAAACGGTCACCTCGTGCGCTACTCCCTAAGAAGTTAAAGGGCTCAATTTGGCCTCTGCAAGCCTCCGGAGGCTCCACAATTGCGTCACTCCCTCCATACGGCGCCTCCGGACAGCATTGCCGGATCAAGCATAAATCAGCTATGAGTGACGTGGCAATGGCTTGCTCTATAAAGCAGTCAGGCATTGAGTTAGATTAAACATTAGAACGGGCAAAACAAGTGACCTAAGTGACTTTGAGCGTGGTTCTGTATGATAGTCCTGGGCTTTTCACACACGACAGTGTCTAGGGTTTACAGAAAGTGGTGCGGCAGACAAAAAACATCCAGTCATCGGCAGTCCTGTGGGCGAAAACAGCTCGTTGATGAGAGGTCGAAGGAGCATGGCAAGAATCGTGCAAGCTAACAGGCGGGCCACAAACAGACAAATAACAGCGCAGTACAACAGTGGTGTGCAGAACGGCATCTCGGGAACGCACAACTCGTCAGTCCTTGTCACGGATGGGCTATTGCAGCAGACGACCACACCGGGTTCCACTCCTATCAGCTAAAAACAAGAAGAAGCGGCACTGGACAATTGAGGAGTGGAAAAACATTGCCTGGTACGATGAATCAAGCTGATGGCAGAGTCAGGATTTGGCGTAAGAGTCCATGGACCCAACCTGCCTGGTGTCAACAGTACAGGCTGGTGGCGGTGGTGTACTGGTGTGGGGAATGTTTTCAAGGCACACGTTAGGCCCCTTGATACCAATTTCCGTGCCCCGAAGATTTCAGGCTGTTCTGGAGGCAAAGGGGGGGTCCGACCCAGTACTAGATGGGTGTACCTAATAAACTAATGCAATGTCCTCAAACGACTTCAAAAGTAAAACTGAAGTGAACCAACATAATCATGCAGACTTGTAAACCACTTTCCTCAGGGAATCAGTAAAAACGTCATACTGTCCCTCCCCTGGTAGAGAATACAGGGAAAGAGACGAGCAGCGTTTTCCTGTCAGATCTCATCAATGTCAGTGTTCAGACTCCCAGGCGATGATTGAGTGAGCTTTCATTGATACGGCACGTTTGTTTATTAGACTCAGATGGGAGAGATGACATTATTTGGTTTGGCCATTTAGTTCTGACACAAAAATGACCAATCAATGGCATTCAGTGACCCTGTGACATCATTTCTTACACCAAACAAGGTAACGTCAGGACACAGGCCTGCATGGCTCCTCTTCTCTCCTCCCTATCTAGGCAGGGATAACAGGTGACCAGACCTTTTCACTCAGTGAGGAGCACGTTATCCAGAAATGTTCTATACTCTATATTTTGGGACAGTTTGGACCATCTGCAGAGTAAGAGACCTTCAAACACTCACTCCCCCTCCAGCCTAAATAGTCTGATAGCCCAAACTGGATGTGCACTGTCCAGATGGGACCAGACAGCCCAGCATTAATGTGATTCTGCTGTATACTGCTCTTCTCTCCTGACGCCACTGTGTACACCACAGGCAGGAAACAACATATATCATATCAGTGCTGCAACAGGGCATCCTGGGTAGTGGAACACTACCGTGTCTGGTACACCCTATCAGCTCAGAGGCCCAGGCATGATGAACACCACTACTGCTGCAGGCAGGAGCAGCAGTCTGGTTATGTAACGGCAATCACATCACCTGAACACCATCTCAGCAGAGGCTGTCATGATAGGCAGTGGGAGGAATGGAGGGATGGATGGAGAGGTGGATGGGAGGATGGAAAGTAGGGGGTGGCCGATAGATAGATCTGTGGTGACAAAGGAGACCTCACGGCACTCATCTCCCACTTTTATCACTGTTAATCCTCTCTACTGCCACAGCAGGGATAGTGAGAAAACATTCTGGAGGCCAATGGCTCACCTGGTAGATGGGATCGATTCAGGTCAGGGTTGAAGGTGGCCTATAGCTACCAAGGTGTTAAACACTAGACAGACAGTCTGACATCACACAGGTCAGATAGTGATTTCACAGAATGATTGATAGAATGTAAATACTTCTGTACCGTCCAGATTTTCACTTCATGAAACAGACATACATGGCGTTAATGACCACTGTGTAGAACCATGTAGAACCATGCAATGCAGAACCATGTAATGGTGAATCATGAAGAACCAGATCGGACATGCAAACAAACAGTTGGTTAATTGGCTATTAACCCACAGTGAGACAAACTGGTCCTGTGCTGGATGGAGATCCATAGACTTGCATTAGGCTGCAGTCAGAAGACCACAGGGTTCCTCATGGTTCCTCAGGAGAACCTTGTGTAAAGGCTTCTCTAAGCCATCGGACTGGGGCTCATTAATGGTGCAGAATGGCGGACCATGCTAGAGTGACTTATCACTGGAAATGTTGCTGTTAGTTTGCTGTGGCCAACTATAAATCAACCATTTTCTGTGGCATTGCTATAGCTAGGTGTATACCACATTGACATGTCAACGTATAGGTCCAATATTATTTTGTGTTTGTTAAAAAACATACAGTATGAAGGACAAGACTGGCTAATCATTGGTTTCTGTAGGCGCTTTAGTTTTAAGATCAACGGTCAAATAGCAGTCTGTTCCGTTTTGGTATGTTCCATCTCTCACACAGCACTACTGTATGACCCCCATGGAGGTGTCCAGTCCACTCTAAAAGAGGGAGGTAGAGGGAGTGAGAGAAAGAGAGAAAGAGAGATGAGGGGAGAAAGAGAGTGTGAAAGAGACAAAGAGAGCGAAAGAGCGCGAGAGAGAGCGAAAGAGCGCGAGAGAGAGCGAAAGAGCGCGAGAGAGAGCGAAAGAGCGCGAGAGAGAGCGAGAGAGTTTGAGGCCCAGCTGCCTGTGAAGAGACACCACAGGGGAGTCAGTAAGCACGGCAACTGATGCATCAGTATGCTCATTATATGGTCATTTAGCATCAGTGAGGCAGACGTGCTATGTGGTGGACGTGTGAGTTGTGGTTCCCCAGTTCCCTCCTGCACAGAGACTTGATGTTCAGTCGGCATGCCACAGCTAGAGTCAGGGGAGACCCAGAGATTGGACACTCCTCACATATGCCCCATGTCCTCACTTCGAGAACCACAGACCGTGGACCGTCGACTCAGCCCCTACTCTACACAGACTGGTGTGGCATAACCAATCAGAGCTGTAGTAGGCCTATATGGAAATAGACCATTGCCATATATGGATCTGCGTGTGTAGCCACGTGTACACATTTTGTTCATATCCTTTACTAGTTAGTGAGTTATCCGCCCAGTTATAGATCATTAGTCAGTAATAGGGGAGGGATTGCTAGTTAGTGAGTTATTAGCCCAGTTATAGATAATGTATAGTCAGCAATAGGGAAGGGATTGCTAGTTAGTGAGTTATTAGCCCAGTTATATATAATGTATAGTCAGCAATAGGGAAGGGATTGCTAGTTAGTGAGTTATTAGCCCAGTTATAGATAATGTATAGTCAGCAATAGGGGAGGGATTGCTAGTTAGTGAGTTATCAGCCCAGTTATAGATAATGTATAGTCAGCAATAGGGGAGGGATTGCTAGTTAGTGAGTTATCAGCCCAGTTATAGATAATGTATAGTCAGCAATAGGGGAGGGATTGCTTCCTACAAGAGCACAAAACATGTACATTTCTAGACATCTTTAAAAAGCAAGTCAGGTAAATAACTTTTTTTGTCTTAAAGGGGCAGTGTTGTATTTTGAGACTGGCTTGAATAAGCTAAGTAGCCAATAGGGTAGCATCATTTGTCTGATTCTCTGTAATAATGGTATGTGAATAGTAATGCATTTTATTTTGTAAAGTGGTTTCTTTCATCAAACAACAACATTTTCAGTCACCTCCTTGTCTGAAGGACTAGCGGATAAACAGGTTAATGTCAAGCCCTGCATGTTTATTTCAAAAGTCTCATGGAATGTAGGCCTACATTGAACACCACTCATTGGCTGCTACTGTAGGTTGAATGATAGAACAGATATTTCCATGTTAAAATGTTATGGGATGCATTGTCTCCATTGTTTTTGATGGTAGACCACCCTGGTAGGCCTACATTATGATCAAATTGCCATAATAGCCTACTTAGCCCCTGTTAAAACTTAAAGCGGGTACAGCCTCAGTGTTCACAGTAAAATCACACTGCGCTCAGCAGACCTGAAATTTACTCAGTGCTGAGAACAATGAGGGAATATTGCATGGGCCCTTGTTCCTTTGCTTTGATTGTGGACCTGACTCACACCAACACCCGACCTGGCTTCCCCGGCTGTTACTAGTGCAACTCAGCCATTTTCAACGCCACAGGGGAGCTGGCTTGAGAATCATTCTGACACAGCAGAAAACTTTTAGTCCGGTCTGTTTCAATAAACATTCCTGCTTATTTTTCATTTTTACGTTTCCTGCAGAGTGGTATGAATCAAACTGACCTTCAAATTCACTAAATAGGGATTATGAGACTTCAGGCAAGTGAGTTTTTCCTGATATGAAAAACAAATAGGTGCAACGGTACAGTCCAGGGGAACCTGTCACAGTAGTACATCAATGGTACGTTCCAGGGGAACCTGTCACAGTAGTACATCAACGGTACAGTCCAGGGGAACCTGTCACAGTAGTACATCAACGGTACTGTCCCGTGGGAGCTGTCACAGTAGTACATCAATGGTACGGTCCAGGGGAACCTGTCACAGTAGTACATCAATGGTACGTTCCAGGGGAACCTGTCACAGTAGTGCATCAATGGTACGGTCCAGGGGAACCTGTCACAGTAGTGCATCAACGGTACTGTCCAGGGGAACCCGTCACAGTAGTACATCACCGGTACTGTCCAGGGGAACCCGTCACAGTAGTACATCAACGGTACGATCCAGGGGAACCTGTCACAGTAGGGCATCACCGGTACGGTCCAGGGGAACCTGTCACAGTAGTACATCACCGGTACTGTCCAGGGGAACCTGTCACAGTAGTACATCACCGGTACTGTCCAGGGGAACCCGTCACAGTAGTACATCAATGGTACGGTCCAGGGGAACCTGTCACAGTAGTACATCA